>VXBZ01004373.1:221181-301400 GCA_013399135.1 Heliornis fulica | reverse complement strand
CAGTTCCAGAAGGATATAGAACTCCTTGAGACAGTCCAGTGCAAGGCCACCGAGATGATGGAGTGGAACATCTTCCTTCTGAGGACAGGCTGAGGGAGCTGGGAGCCAGGAATCGGAGCATAGGAAGTTCCATGTGAACATGAGGAGAAACCTTTTCCCTGTGAGGGTGACAGAGCACTGGAAGAGGCTGCCCAGATAGGTTGTGTGGAGTCTTTCACTGGAGACATTCAAGACCAGTCTGGACATGTTCCTGTGTGGTTTAATCTAGGTGATCCTGCTCAGGAAGGAGGGTTGGACTAGATGATCTTTCAGGGTCCTTTCCAACTCCTGACATTCTGTGAGTCTCTGTAAAGATAAGTGACGTGGGGCATAACACAGCCTGTTGTGACCTGACTGGATGGAGTGGCAGCACAGACCTGCCCGAGCAGGGGAATAGGGGAAATAACCACACCAGTTTTCAGAAACACGGTGAAATCGTTAGCAGCCGACCTGTAAACCCTCAAACGGAACAAAACCGATTCCTCCTCCGGTGTTGTACCACCCGTAGACCCACGTCCATGTGCCCAATAAGGTCACTGGCGGGCCGGGCCGGGGCGCGGAACGCGCGGCGCGGCGCTTCCTGCCTCCACCCGGAGCCTTAAGGCCGCGTACGGATTCGGCGCCTGCGCTCCGTGGTTTGGGGTGGTTGGCGGCGTTCGTGGAGCGAAGATGGCGGCGTTTTCGGGTACGTGGTGTTGGGCGGGTTGGGGGCCGGCTGTTTCGCCGGCAGCAGAGCATGGGGAGGGCTTCTCCCTGCTGTGCCTGCCGGTGCCTTGTGGGAGTGGGCGCTCCCGCTCTCCCTGCCACGGACGGGCCCTGTTAGCTCCATGTTGCCCCTCGGGCCTGCTCTGGTGGTGTGCGACTATCGCGTAGCAAGCTGAAGGGCGAGAGGGCTGTGGGGATGCAGGTGTCCTTCCCGGCTCCTGGGGGCTTCGCGGCCCTTCAGAAGTGGTTACTGAAGCAGATTTGATGATTTTTACCGTGTATGTGGGCAAATGGGGATTCTTAAAAGACGGACCCTTTCCTCCGGCTGTCTGTTTTCTGTAACTGGAGGCTCATCGTACCTGTTCTGTGTGCTGCAGTGCATAATGGCTCATCTTTAGGAGTAGTTCTGTGACAGTTTGAAATATGTGTGTAAGCTGTAATCAAAATCCTTCACAGAAAGAGAAAGTCATTATTCCCCTCTGTGTCCATATGTGCACACATAGGCGACCAGCAATGTCAGGGTGTTGGCCGTTTTCATGTATGTGAGGGGTTTAATTTGTTTCCTTCACTGGGTTATTTAATCACGGTGGGAAACGCTGAAGCTTTTCTGTAGTTGTAGGCATGAGTTCGGATGCTATAGGCAGCAGGGTTAATTTGGTTGTAGTTCAGGAAAATGTCATAGTGCCTTTATTAGATTATACCCTTGTACTGTTTATTGGCCTAATCTACATGAACTGGAAAGGTATTAAAAATGGGGAAACAAATCTAGGAATTTATGCGTAACATCTAATCGGTAGCTATTTTTATTGCTATCAATAAAGCTTTTTCCTTATATAGAGTGCCCTGTTTAGTAGGAGTATAGTGTGACATTTGAAAAAATTAAAGCTTTCTGAAAACATATTACAAATGAAAAATTTCTGATATAATTTGTATCAAAGGAGATGGAAGAACATTTTTTTTGCATGCATCCATATATGTCAGCCCAGCTTCCTATGTATGTGCTTATGTGGTATTTGTGAAACCCCATCATGTCACAGTGTAAAGGCTAGTGTGTAAAAGATCCTTCCAGAAAGGTGCATATTTACACCTAAATTGATTTACAGTAATTATGATATAATAACAATATCTAGGTTAGTGGAGAGCTTCTTTCCCCTTCACCTTATTGAATAGGTGCAGGTTTGAGTTTTGTTTGGGTTTTTTTCTTTTTCTTTTTTTTCTCCAAATAGAATCTGTTTCACAACATACAAATGGTATGTAACTTAATGTTTAACTTGCATCCGTAGTACAACTATCAGAGCTTGGTATAAATTTACCAGAAGGGGTATCTGAGGAAACAAAAAAAAAGTTAAAGCTGGATGTCATTAGTAAATGTGTGAAAATAAGAGTATTGACAAGTTAATATATGTGTGTAAAGCAAAGTTTGGTGAAAAGGAACATAAATATCTCAAATTTGAGTCCTTAGCAAGGTGGTTTTTTGCCTTTTTTTTTTTTTTAACTGTTTGCATCTGAACTGTAGACAGGGTCAGGATATTTGTTATGAACAATCTTCCCTTTTGTTTGCGTAGGCAGTTTCCTTAAATGTACAACATAAAGTACCTTGTCCTTCAAATGGTTCTCAGCTCCCAATGTGTTTGTTGCATGTCAGCATCTGCCCCTGTGCCTAGTCTGTGCCATACTTAGAAGCCATACTTGGGGACAGCTGTCAAAACTGTACATAGGGATGGGAGAATGTTTGGGTTTATCTATCATTTGAAATCTGTAGGCTGTCTGTGTTGTTGCCAAGAAGAATGCTTTTTAAAATTGTTGTCTGTAGTTGGATGTGTTAACACTAGATCTTTCAGGCAATGTTGAGGTATCACAAAATGGTCTGGGTTGGAAGGGACCCCAAGGATCATTGAGTTCCACCCGCCTTACCACAGGCAGGGTCACCAACCTCCAGGCCTGGAGCTAGACAAGGTTGCCCAGGACCCCATCCAGTCTGGCCTTGATCACCTCCTGGCTTGAGGCATCCACCACCTCTCTGGGCAGCCCATTCCACCACGTCACCACTCTCTCTGTAAAGAACATCCCCTGATCTCCAACCTAAACCTTCCTTCCTCCAGCTTCAATCCATTCCCATGTCCTGCCACACTCTACCCTTGTAAAATCCAAATCCCCTCCTGTCTATACGCTCCCTTGAAGTCCTGGAAGGCTGCAATGAGCTCCCCCTGCAACCTTCTCCAGGCTGAACAAGCCCAACTCCCTCAGCCTGTCCTCACTTGGGAGGTGCTCCAGCCCCCTGACCATCTTTGTGGCCTCTTCTGAACCCTCTCCAACAGTTCCACTTCTTTCTTGTGTTAGGGGCCCCACATCTGGTTGCAGTACTCCAGTTGGGGTCTCATGAGTGCGGAGTAGAGAGGGACAATCCCTTCCCTGTCCCTGCTGGCCACCCCTCTTGTGATGGAGCCCAGATACTTGCAGCTTTCCAAGCTGCAAGAGCACACTGCTGGCTCATGTGAAGTTTGTCGTCCGCCAGGTCCTTCCTCTCAGCAGGACTACTCTCAAGAAGCTGAGGTAAAAACAACACTGTTCCGTTTTTGTGTCTTACAGAAATGGGTGTTATGCCTGAGATAGCTCAAGCAGTGGAGGAGATGGACTGGCTGTAAGTATGCACGTGTTTGAGTCTGGCAAAACCTAATTTGTCTTTCAGCAACACATGGCATGCTTAAAATTCCTTTGCTGTCTCATTAAAGCAAAGCAGATATGTGTTTAACGGTCATTTCATCTCATGCACTTCTTTGTAGCATGAATGACTGAAGAACACAGTCTGACTGAAGAACACAGTCTGACTGCAGTGGTAGCATTTAAACTTGGACAAGCAAAGTGTGACTGCTTATACTTCACTGTAGTTTGATAAAAGCTTCTGTGCTTCTAGCTTGTTTATTGTGTATTCAGGGATTATTGGGTGAAATGCTGTCAAATCATTGATGCTAGTTTAGTAAATGTAAATTCAGACCAGTCTGGAGAACATTCTACAGAATTGATGCTTGTGTGCCATTCCTCTACAAAAGTTATTCTACGTGTTCGGTTAAAATACTTGTCCTCGGAGTTTGTTTTTAATTGTCATTCAGAATGGTACTGGTATTGACAGTCTCAAGTGTGTGTAGTTCTTGTCTTGTGCATGGTATGAGCTACCTGTGAGTGCTTGTTATATTTTGTTATCTTTCACAGATTCACAGAATCTTTACCTTCTTTTCTAGTTTTGAATAGGAATCTTGTAAATGAAGGCTGTGCAAGTGGCTTTAAAAGTGAAACTCGGGTAAAGAAAGGAAAACAAGGAAAATATAATTAATCTGTTTCTTTTCTAGTTTAGCATAGTGATGTGAGATGTAGCCCTTGTGTCAGGTGCAGCTGAGTCCACTGGTCACTGCCTATCAATATACATCTCATATTCCAAGCTCTCCTAATAAATTAAATTGAATCCTTTTACTACTTCATCTGCAAGCCACGAAGAATAACATTTGCTTGCTATTCCCCGTCTTACAGATGACTGAGGTTTCTGTGATATAAACAAAAATCCTTTTTTTCTACTGATAACATCTGTTTATGTTAATGTGTTCTTTCCTGTAGTCTTCCAACAGATATTCAAGCAGAATCCATCCCACTGATCCTGGGAGGTGGTGATGTGCTAATGGTATGTATGCACAACAGGCCTATTCCTCAGAAACCTATGTATTTTAGTTGCTGTTTGTGTGGTCAGTTCTCTTCTTTCCAGAAGAGACCATAGTTAAACCAGGTCTCCTGTCCTTCCTCAGTAAAAAGCATATTCTTCAGCTATAAACATCTTTGAGTTCCTGGTATGTTTTGAGCTTTTCTTGAAGATGAGATTCATTCTTTTTAGGCTTTATTATTTGACTACTTGACAGACACTGCCATGGAAATCTGAGCTGTCTAATCACATCAACTGTCTGTTTTGTAGTAAATACCTGACATTGATGTGCTTGGAATGTGACTGATACTGCCTCAACAAATGCTTCAGCATCAGTGTTGAAGGTATTAGAGTAGGACACTTTGTTCATCATGTATTTTGCAGATCTCCATTTTGGAACCAAAGTAACGCTTCCTATAATTTTCCATAGTGCCTCCAGAAATCAGACATGCATAGATAGGTTATTTGAGGAGACTTTGGGAGGTTTTGTGTGTGGTGTTTTTTTGTTTGTTTGTTTTATGAAATCTGCTGTAAAGGTTTTCCATGCTTGGATGTAACTAATTTGTATGAAGCAGTGGCTTTGCTCTCTTAAGATTTTCTGTGTTATGGAAAAGAAAAAGTAACCAGTTTATAGTTTATTAAAATAAAACTGTAGAACAGTCCTTGCAGTGTAAATTGCAGCTCTAGTTGTTTCTTCCTTTATAGGCTGCTGAAACGGGGAGTGGAAAAACTGGTGTAAGTAAACATTTATTTTTCAACAAATTTTAATTTTGAAAGTCCTAAAGTGGTGAGAGGTAGTGTATGTGATTGTGTGTGTGTGTGTATATATATATATGGAGAGAACATGTACCCATAATCAGTATTAGTGATAGTCTTTACAAACATATCCATAGGCATCTTTTAATGTATTTCTGTCCCTGGGCATTGCACCTGAAAAGCAGACTGACTGAATAAATTATGGAATGAAAATAACATTTCCATTTTAGGCTTTTAGCATTCCAGTTATCCAGATTGTCTATGAAACACTGAAAGACCAGATGGAAGGCAAGAAAGGGAAAGCAACTATTAAAACTGGTGGGGCAGGTAAGTTTTTGTGTGTCATGCTTTTCAGGTTTGGAACACTTAATTTAGGATGATTCCATTACCTCCCAGAGTAAAGTCAACCTACCTTGCCATAAGAGAAGTATTTTCCCTTAGCAGTGAATATAAAGTACTGGAAAGATCTGGGATGTTGAGTGTAGTCTCTTAATGCTCATTGTCTTTAAGTGCTGGCCAATCCGCATGACACTCTTCAACGTTCTTCTTGTTTAGTGTCTTGCAAGATGTGAAGTGGTAGTAGTGTCCAGCTTAAAAAAAAATATAAAACTGCTATTTGCAGGAATAGATGAAATATCAGCAGTGAGACTACTATGTAGTTTGTTTGGGCCTCTTAAGTTAGTTTGGGCAGAAAGCTCTTTTAGCCTCACTTACTTTTGTGTGGCTGGCTAGTGGGTCTTTCAGTTCTGCTGTGCTGAATAAAGCTGTTGCATTTATTTTGGTACCTAACTGTATCTGTAAGGTGAATAACTGCATCTTGAGTAGCTTCAGATTTGAACTAGTTAACATTGAACTAAGCAGGAAATGCACGGGGACAAAAAACACTGGTAGAGAATGAATTGTGACCATGATAATATCCTCACAGTATTTGAGGGTCTATCATACATCCATTTAAATAACCTTGCAATTTAAAAGTCTGTAACTGTCCAGTCTGTGGTGCTCATAGATTGAGACATGTCTGTACAACTACTGTCCCTTAAGAGCACTCTGAAGATGTTGCAGAAATTCTCATCTCAGCTTTGTTGCAACTACTACTATAGTATAGTCAACTTTTCCTTCTTTCAAGAAATACTTTTTTTTTTTAAATGCACTCAGTAATCCTAACTTCTAGACTTTATTGCAAAATGTTACTGAGCATATGAAAAACAAAGGCATAAATTATATGTGCATGTATCTTAGCTCTTAAGTAGTGACACATTAATTAATACCCTGACAAATATGTTAATGTAAACTAGGAACTGAAATAGCAAATGCATTTCAAATTTATTGCTGTTAATATAGATTTGGATATTTTCTCAGTAAATGTGGTTGTGGCATATTTCACAGATGTCTTCATTGGTTTTAGTTGTAGTTTTAAATAACTCAATCTGTGTTCTCTTTAATAGGATAATTAAACTTTTATAGAATACTTTTGCATTATGCATCTCCTTCTAGTTTTAGGCCTTTATTTTGACCTCATATGAATGGTATTGTAAAAAAGCAGTTTTCACCAGTAAATGAAGCCAGACACGGTAGAGCCAGTGTGAACTTCTCACTTGAGTTTCCAGGTTTACCCTGTTGTTTTAATGCGTTTCCTGTTGCTGTCTTTCAACCCTAGTGCTTAATAAATGGCAAATGAACCCGTATGATAGAGGAACAGCTTTTGGTGAGTTGTCCTGTTGCTGCTTCAAGTGTTCACTTGAAAATGTTCTGAGGAGGGTGTGAGGGGGAAGGGAAAGTATGCGTGAATAGTTTATAAAAAGGCAATTGCTTTAACTAAAACTGTCTTGTCATTTTCAGCAATTGGATCAGATGGTTTGTGTTGTCAAAGCAGAGAGGTAAAAGAATGGCATGGATGCAGAGCAACTAGAGGTGTGACTAAAGGTAAGTATAAAATTATGGATATCTGAAATTCTTCTAGGTGTTTCAGCTGAAATACCTGCTTGTCACCCATTGCTAATGTAGATGGTTGTGTTTGAAACTTACCCATCTGAGCCATTTACTCAGCTTACTCCTAGCTGAATGAGAGATACCTCTGTTTTGTTCTCCTTGTGTTGTAAATTATCTTTTCCCTTACAGGGGATTGAGTCAGAGGAGACAGAATCATAACTAATACTAATTAAAGCACATTTATTAAGATGTTATCAACAGGAAATAGGTACTCACACAGTTACTTGCAGTTGCTTCCTCACACACTTAAGACACACATGCCTGCACAGATTTCATGATTCTATGGTCCAACCTCAACTCCTTACTCAAAAACAGTCATAGTGCTACTCCAGTTGTCCTGGGTGAGTGTTCAGAAAGACCCTCACACCCTGCATCAGGTATGCAGATAGTTCTGCATAGTGTCTGTATGTAAAAGCCAGTTGGATGTGGTTCAAGTTACCCAACAAGCTGTTGATGCTGCTGCACACTGGTGGTCTTAGTACTCATTTGGCAGATCCCAAGTGTTGTGAGTTCATCCGTTCTTGTGGATTCAGTAGAACCACTGCTGTCTCTAGGTTTGTTTCTCCTTTGGAGCCTTTCACACACTACCTCTCAGCATGTACTTTTTCTCTATGTGATAATCTGTTTCTTCATCACATACACAGATGCACACAGAACCGTGAGGTTCTGTGTGCATCTGTGCACAAAGATGTGACACAAACACAGTAGGGTTTTTTATGACCTATTGTTATTAATAACATTTCAGCAGGTGTGAAATGTTAGACTTGCATGGTCTTGAAAGCAGCTAAATTAAACCACCTTGATGAAATTTAGGTGCCAGTTTTGATCTTTTTTTCTTTTCTTTTTAAAGGGAAGTACTACTATGAAGTTTCCTGTCATGACCAAGGATTGTGCAGAGTTGGTTGGTCAACTATGCAGGCTTCACTAGATTTGGGTGAGTTTACTTCAAAAGAAGAATACCATAGACAATTTTCATATTGGAATAGCTAGAGGCCTGTTCTGGTCTTGCAGAGAGTGGGCTGGTTGGGAAGGATACCAATATCAGGGAGTTTAAAATGTTGTTAAAGATGTACCTGTTTACTTCTGTACGAAGTCTGCTTAGGTGGTGACAGTGTTGGGTTTGGGTTTTTTTCCCCTCTTGTGACTTACTCCATTTTATTTCAAGTTTTTAATGGAAATAGCTGTAGACTAGTAAAATCAATAAATGTACTGGGACAAAATTACTAGTTTAACATATTGAAGCTAGATGTCTTTAGTTTTCAGTGTGTATTATTTTTTTTACGTGGTACTGGTAAGAGGTTTCAATTGCCATTAGAGAGGAAAAAACATAACCTGTCAACCAGAAGATAAACTGTGCTTTGTCTTCAGGTACTGATAAATTTGGCTTTGGCTTTGGTGGCACTGGTAAGAAATCTCATAACAAGCAGTTTGACAGCTATGGTGAGGTAAGCTTCAATTGCTTATTGGCTTATTAGAAGTGTTGTGTGTAGTGTTTAGTGCTGGAGCAATCCATTTTCTTTTGTAATAGTGCCTTAACTTTTAAGGGAAGGTCACTGGGCAGAGGTACCATGAAAAATTGTAACACTTTTGGATAAAAGCACATTAACAGATTCAACAAAAGCAGTTGCCAGCTTGAAGCTTACCATTATGGCTAGACTACAAATATATTGACTGTTACTTAGAAGATAGATCTAGAATATTGGAACACTAGAGGCTGATTTCTTGGACTTCTTGACTTATGTCAGTCTTCACCTGAGCACCGCCAACCTGTTTGTGTACCATGGTGAATAAGTGAAGGCACACTGTTTACTAGTAGTAAAAGTGAAAGTAATCACTGTAATATGTCACAGCACATATTTAAATGCTTATATGGTGTAGTTGGTCATGCTCTATTTCTGGATGTGGAGTTAGGTTTGTCATTAGGACTGTTACCTTAATGTACAGTTTTGAAGATGTCTAATAGGATTCTGTGGTGGATTTTTGTTCAGTGTCAGGCAAGAGTTCAGATGTTTAACCATAGTTTATATAAATACAAAAATTTCAGCAGAAACTAAAGTCTTTTTGTGGAATGAACTCTCAGTGCCATAACTTGCACCTTTTTTTAATGGTAGTAACTTCTGAGATTTTATTTAATACCTTTATAATTAATATGTCTTTACAATTAATATGTCTTTACAATTAATATACTTCAAGATGTGAAAACAAAGTACTTAAGCATATGTAATATTTATATAGTACCTCCTGCAAGAGTTAGAAGGTTTTATATAGTCTCATTACTGTTCCTGTGGTGCTCCGAGCTTAGATTTACATTGGCTAATAAATTCATGATTAAAGAGCATTTTCATAATGCAGAATAATTCCAGGTAAATGACTTAAATTTGTCATTGTCAGAGATTAGGTTTTAAGGTAAATTTAAAGCTGCAATAAATGTTTAAAATATGTAAGATAAATTCTGCAGTTTACTGAAGATTTGTAATCAAATAAAAATACACTTGCTGTTTGCAGTGGTATTAGAATAAATTTAAGTTCCTTGTCTCAAAAATTAGTTTTTAGTAGGGAGAAGTGGGAAAAATTTAAATGGTGACAGATTTTAAGCACTTAAGTTTTCTTAATATTTTTGAATGTTAAGATTTCTTAGCTTCACAGATTTCTTTTTGTTACAGGAATTCACTATGCATGATACAATTGGGTGTTACCTAGACATAGATAAAGGACAAATAAAATTTTCCAAAAATGGTAAGTTTAATTCACTTTCTTCTTTGGAATTTTATTTGGGTGCTTGTGATGGGAGAAGGGCAGGGAGAGTAACACACATACATGTGGAGTCTGACCAAAATCACCCTGCTTTCAGGGAAGGACCTTGGCCTTGCCTTTGAAATCCCGCCACACATAAGGAACCAAGCACTTTTTGCAGCTTGTGTGCTGAAGGTAATTAAAGAATATCAGATGTGTAAGATCATGACATTTTTTTCTAGTTTGATAATTAATCACTATTGTGTAAAATCTGCATGGCCAGCTGCAGTTACTGCAGTTGTGCTTGTATGCTCTGTTTCCTTTGGTCTAATAGTATCTCATTACTGAAGTGGTTGTTACAGCATGCCAACTTTCATAAGCACCAGTCAAGAGAAATATCATAAGTTTAAATTCAAATAACTGAACTGGAATGTAAGTGTACAATAGTATGGATAACTAATTCCTAATACCAGTGCTATCTTCTGTGTATTCAACTTTGATATACTAGGATTCAACAGACTTAGTAAATAAATTGGAATTTTGGGACTTTAATTTATTCTCAACTTTACGGTAGCATAGAATCACAGAATGGTCTGGATTGGCAGGGACCCCCAGGGATCATAGTTCCACCCCCCTCTGCTACAGACAGGGCCACCAACCTCCAGGCCTGCATCTAGACAAGGTTGCCCAGAGCCCCATCCAACCTGTCCTTGGATACCTCCAGGCTTGCAGCATCCACCATCTCTCTGAGCAGCCTGTTCCAGCACCTTACCATTCTTTTCATGAAGAACTTTATATGTCTTCGTGAAGTTAGTCTCTCTGGGATCATCTTTTACTGAGTAAAGGTTTTAAGCAGAACATTTTGGTGGTCAGAATGTACAAGTCAAACGTGGTGGAGTTTTTTTTGTCATTGAAAATGAACATAAAAGTTAAAAAAAAATTCTGTGTATCTCTAAACATGGGAAAACTTTGGTGCAGAATGAAAGAGTTTTAAGAACTAGGACCATGCACAAAATACCTGGCAGGTTTAGATTACTTGGGAAAGGGGAATGTGTAAAATGGGAGAAAACAACACCTACCTCTCCTCTCCTCTCCTCTCCCCACCTCTCCCCACCTGGTATTTGTGTTCGTGCANTGAAAGAGTTTTAAGAACTAGGACCATGCACAAAATACCTGGCAGGTTTAGATTACTTGGGAAAGGGGAATGTGTAAAATGGGAGAAAACAACACCTACCTCTCCTCTCCTCTCCCTGTTGTGTAGCAGAATGTTTCTCATTTTGTGTGGTCTCTTGAATCTGTCTGTATGACACAACTTTGTTGAAATCTAGAATGCTGAATTGAAATTCAATTTTGGTGAAGAAGACTTCAAGTTTCCACCAAAAGACGGCTATATTGGTCTTTGCAAGGCTCCTGACGGTAGTGTTGTAAAATCACAACACTCAGGTAGGTTAGGTTTTTAAACTTGCTATTCTGTGTTCAGGTTGTGTTACATGGCATCTTTTGGGCACTTCACTCACTTCCTTACTGCTGTATTGAAGGTCTTACAATGACCCTTACTGATTACAGTATTAGTGGGGTTTTTTAAGTATTCTGCATTTTCTTAAGCAACAGATAGTCTAACGCTTTAAATTTAGAAGCACGTAAAAGTTCACCTAAAATAATCATCTTAAAAATAAGACTGTGTTTTCAGCTCTGCAGTAAAATTCATTATGCTGTATGGTAAGTAAGTATAGTCACTGTCATGGCAAGATTCACTGGCAATCTCTGAATCTATTTGGAATTAGCTGCTGAGCATGTAGAATCATGTGTTTTTAGGTGGTCCATAGAAAATCCAAGTTTTCTTCCAGTAAAAAAAAAAACCTCAGTATAGGATGTAGTTTGTCTTAATAGTGTTTTTTTTTCACTTAGGAAGTGCACAAGTGGTTCAAACACAAAACCTTCCAAATGCTCCAAAAGCATTGATTGTTGAACCTTCAAGAGAGTTAGCAGAACAAACTTTGAACAATGTGAAGCAGTTCAAAAAATATGTTGATAATCCCAAATTAAGGTAACAGTGCATTTATTGTAATTGTATTATTGGTAGTGTCCATGGATGTGACCTCATGGGGGTGATGAGGGGTGTTCCAGTTTGCAGCTGAGCAGACCTTCATCTGCAGTGCTACTGGGAGTACCCTCAGTAATACCTGCTACCTACCAACCTTCTGACTTTGAGCTACAGGCAGACCAGTTAGGGGTTTTTTGGTGTGTTTTATCTATGGGCTACATCTTTCTGGTAGGATAGATGTGTTTGGGGTTGGGATTTTTAATCAGATTATCAAAGGTATGTGATACATAATCTTTTAATTAAAAAAAGCACACTGTGTACATGCTGCCCTTCTGAGCATCTTCCTGTGCTCCCCACCTCCTTCTGGGCTCCTTTTGTTTGCTTTTATCCGCAACAAAGTTACATGCGAGGTGTGCTCTGTTTACGTTAGTGTGCTCACAGGACGACAAATTTGCAGTGGTTGCATGGGGATACAGTTCTGAACACTTCACCATCCACAAGCTGCATTAGTCTAAAGTTGTTTCTGTTTTGACCATGCTTATAAAACTTAAACAAGTGTTACCATGTCCTAAACTGCAGCCAATTTACAAGAGTGGTTTTACTAGAACTGAAGGGATAAGCAATAGGGAGTGGCAAGGTATGATGTAAGACTTGTTTATTTTAGAGTTACTTGCATTTCTAGTTTTCAGGAACACAGGCTATTAACTAACTTATCGGTACTTTAAATTGGTGAAGTTGTTAATGTTTTTAATACAACAGTGATAAGGTAATCAAATTCAAATATGTTTCTGTAACAAAACTTTCACTTCTTGAGTTAAAAAGAAAATATACTACATGGGGTTTTTTTCTACTTAAAATTACTGTTCAGAGCTGTTAATCATCAACTGCTATTAAAGGAAACAGTCTTTAGCCTGATGTTTAATCTTCTGTATAAAACAACTGAGCAAATGTCAAAACATGTTGTAATTTTAGGGAACTGTTGATTATTGGTGGCGTTGCTGCAAGAGATCAACTCTCTATACTGGAACAAGGAGTAAGTTGCATTTTTGTTCACATGATTTAATAGAATCATGGAACCATTAAGGTTGGAAAAGACTTTCAACCATCCCCCTACCACCTATATGAACTTACTGAACCATGTCACTTAGTACCTCATCCAGCCTTTCCCTAAACATGCCGAGGGATGGTGACTCCACCACCTCCCTGGGCAACCTGTTCCAATGTCTAACCACGCTTTCTGAGAAGGAATTTCTCCTAATTTCTAACCTGAACCTCCCCTGGCACAACTCTCAGCCATTCCCTCTTGATAGTTATCTCCAGGAAGAGGCTGACCCCTAGCTCACCAGAGCTTCCTTTCAGATAGTTGTAGAGAGTAGTTTGGGTTATATATATATAAAACATATATATTGGGTTATTTTATATATATATAAATAATAGTTTGGGTTCTGAATAACTGAACATATTGCTAGAGAATAGCAGTGGTGCTTCTTGTAACTGTTGTACCCTGATAAAAGGAACATGAGTCTAGCATTTGTGGCTTTCCTCACATGGCAGTTGGCAATACAAACGCTTATAGTACTTGGTCAGGTTCTGCTGGGGCTTGATTACTTGAGAAAAATATTAAAATGTGAAATTTTTGCCATTTGGCCATAATTAACAAGACAGAAACAGTTTTCCTATTAACTTCTGCTTCACATTTATGTGAACTAAAGTGCTCTGTAATTATCAAGACCAGTCGACAGCACAAACCAGTCCTACATGAAGGGAACTAGTTTAACAACGTAGGTTGTACAGTCATTTAAGTCATGCTCTAGGGATAAGTTCTTGTTTTTATTTGGAATTCAGTTTTGGAAATAAGATTCTCACTCTTGGTAAGTTTTTTAATTTATTGTAATGGCCAAAACACAAGTTCCAGGTTTGAACTGGAATATTGTTAGATTTTCATATGAATACTGAAGTCATGACTGTGCACCCTTCTATCTGGCAAAACTTTAAGTTATTTCTACACTTGACACATGTATACCTCTATACTGAGAGGAGTTGAATTTATTTTATCCCTGTTTAAAAGCAAAATGATTTTTGGTTTTAACAAACTAAAATGTTTGTTGGCTTCAGATAACAAAGTTACAAAGCCAGGGGAGAGAAGAGAGTAGGGGCATGATGCTTACCAAAATAGGGGAAGCCTTCCAGCCCAAGGCAGATTCTGCTAGTGAAACGGCTGTAGAACTGAAATGCAGCTTGCCCAGAGAAGTTGTGGGATCTCTCTCACTGAAGATACTTCAAATTTGATTGGGGAACTAAAGCAGCTTGGAAGGTGTCATTGATTTACATGTGATGGTGGGAGTGAAGACCAGGTGGCCTCAAGTGATCCCTCCAACCCAAATTACCCTAGGATTCTATGAAATTATAATTAATACAAAATAGGTCACCATACTTGTAATTGTCTTAAGTTTAGGCAAAAAATTGTATCTATTTATGAAATCAGTTCACACTCTTGTGTATTTCATAGGTGGATATTGTTGTTGGAACTCCTGGAAGGCTGGATGACCTGGTCTCAACAGGAAAGCTTAATTTATCTCAAGTTAGATTCCTGGTTCTGGATGAAGCTGTAAGTAGAGAGCTAAGTGGTACTTAAGTTCTGTTCTTAAATGCAATATGACGTTTCCTAAGAGTCAGTGAAGCATCATTGTTCTGTAGCATACGGTACTTTAGTGGAACAGCAGTTAGCTACATATAGGCTATTCCAGATTTAATAATCTTGCTTGTAACCATAGTAACCTACTATCTGGAAAAGCAGTTTGTGTGTTGGTTTTTAGGGGGTGGGGAGGGGTGTTGGGATAGAGAAATACATGTCAGGCTGTATGCACAAGGCAGTGAAATCTGTTCCTGTCCTTTTGAGTTCCCTGTACAGTGAGTGACAAAGACAAGATAAACTTTTTTGATTACCCAGCAGGTCTTGACACCAGTGGGTGTTGCAGTCCTTGTGCTGTTAACCAAGTGTCCACCTTTCTGAGCAGTTATAGTACAACTGCATTTTCAGAAAGATGGGGTGCTGTGGAGTTTTAGCTGGGAGAGGCTGCTGAGATGATCAATTTCTTGTGAAGTTCAGCAGCTCTACTTGTAAATATGCCACAAATTTTTACTTCTTTTTTCCTTCCTTAGTAATAATATCCCAGCCAGGCATTAACCTGTCCAGCTAATTAAAAGAGAGAACTTAAGAAACTGAAGTGTATTGCATATTAAAGTGTATAGACTGAGAAATGAAAAACAAGAATTGCAGCTTTGTTTATTTTACCTCCACATAGGATGGTCTTCTCCTTCAAGGTTATTCAGATTTCATAAACAGAATCCACAGTCAGATTCCTCAGATAACTTCAGATGGAAAGAGACTTCAGGTATTAAACTCGTGGATTTGGGGTTGGGTGTTTTTGGGGTGTTCTTGTTCACTTTGGGGTTTGCACTGTTTTCAGTTATTTGACTGTTACATAGCACAGAGGGTGTTTTGAAGTAGAGTTTGACTCTTGTCCAAAGCTAACACTTACTCCTTGGTTTCAGTAGTTGCATGTCAATTGCATTTTCAGCATCCTATCTGTGAAGCCTAGTGTTCATCAGTATTTAGGTTATTTGGATACAAACATACCTGAAAAATAAGTGACTGCATACATTATGGTTTCTAGTACTCTAATAATCTTGATTCATCAGCTCTCATTCCTCTTAAATGATTGGGGTTTTGTAAGAGAACAGTTAAGTAACTTCAATGTCTTGACTCTCATCAGCTGGGTGGAAAGCTAGTCAGGGACTCTTGTTTGTGCTGTGTAATGCTCTTCAGCTACGTAACATTCTTCCAGACCTAATCTGAGTGGATTTTGCTGGGAGGATCTGATTTTCAGTGGTGTTCCTATGGCTGTTTTTCTTCTCAGGTGATTGTGTGCTCTGCAACACTACATTCTTTTGATGTGAAGAAACTATCTGAGAAGATAATGCATTTTCCCACCTGGGTTGATTTGAAAGGGGAAGATTCTGTCCCTGAAACTGTACACCACGTAGTTGTGCCTGTAAATCCAAAAGCCGACAAACTCTGGGAAAGGCTTGGCAAGAATCATATCAGAGTAAGTGGTCTGTAAATGAAAATTAAGATTTGTCCATGTTTACTTACTTAAACTTCAGAATTGGGACCTCATATTGTAGCATCTTTGCCAGGTATAGAAAAGTTTAATGTATGTGAAGTGGTTTGTTCATGGTATTCACCATCTGGATCCTGATAGTGTTGTAAGGCTGTTTCTGAACAGCACAGTCTTACAAGCATGATTGAGGAATATCTTGATAGAGTAGCATTCTGATGTCCACAAAGCACAATGATGCAGTTTTTTTTTCACTCACTTCAGTGCTAATGGGCTGTGACCTAGCTAGTTAATACCTGCCTTTTCTGGGTGATCAGGAGTAAGTAACCCTTCCAGCTTAGATACTCACTAAAGTACTCTTTTCCTTAACCAACGTGAAGCAAGGAATATTTAGAGGAATGGATTTCATCTTGGACTATATTTGAGACTAGTTTAAATTCTGTGTTAACACCTATTCATGTGAGGAGGTGGTAGTCGTGGTTGAGGTCCTTACTTCTTGAGTTCTGTGTAACCTGGGATCATATTTTGTTCTCAGTAACAGTTAAAAATTATAGGTTGCCTTAACTCCTCATTATTTTGGAACCTCCCTTTGTTAGGTCTGTTTGAGGCTTTTTGTTAAGTCCAAGCATAAATTTATTTCTTGCATTTTAAGTTTGTGTGATTCAGCCTAGCATAGGGGAAAAAAGATAGGGAACAGCTCTGTTTGTATAGTGTAGCTATGTTGGTAGTCTGTTTTCAGGCTTGGTATATTGTTGGGGTGTTGGTTGGGTTTTTGGAGGGGGGAAGTGTGGTGTTATTTTCATGGGCTTTTTTCAAAATTCATCACTTAGTTCAAAGTTGTTTCTTTCCCATGCCTACATGAATAATTGTTCTTTTTTTATGAACAAGTTTTGTGTGCTTTCACTTGGGACTTTTCTTGTATGGACTAATGACTCGGGGGTCGGTTATTTACTTGTTTTTTTTCTAGACTGATGAAGTACATGCAAAAGACAACACACGTCCTGGTGCTAACACTCCAGGTAATCAGCAGTGCTAATTAAGTAATAGCTTGTGAAACAATCATTTGTAATTTACATGCAGTAAAACAAAATTATAGGAGATACCAGCCTTGAGTAATGATTCCCCAGACTCTTATTTCTGCATTTTTGTAACTGTGAAGAGAAATGTGTTTCTCTAACTGGGGTGGGGGGTGGAGAGAAAAAGACTTGAATAGAGATTTTGCAGATAAGTGAAGAACAAGTGTTTGTTGGCATGTGCATAAGTAATGTGAAACTACTGTGAAAATACTGTAATATTATATTACCTTGGAGGGCAGCATGGGAAAGGAGAAGGAAAAAAAAAAGACTAGGTTAATTAATCAGCTAATAACAGTTTTGCTTGTTTTGCAGTAGACAGTTAAAACTTCAAATTTATGCTGTTCAAACACTTGGTATTTGAAAACAATTTGAGTGAAATAACTTTTTTACTTTTACTTAGAAATGTGGTCTGAAGCTATTAAAATTCTAAAAGGCGAATACACTGTTCGGGCAATCAAAGAACACAAAATGGACCAAGCCATTATTTTCTGCAGGACTAAAATAGACTGTGATAACATGGAGCAGTACTTCATCCAACAGGGGGGAGGTAATGTATTTCTCACAAAAACAAAACCCCTTATTCTGCTCATATTCTTATTTCAGAGCCAAAAACTTTGTGATGGAGGTCACTGACATTTGGACACAACAACACAAGTTGTGCCTAAGTATTTTGGCTGTCATACAAGGGTGTGGTAGCAGGGAGCTGCTCTTTTGTGGAAGGAGGCAATGGAATGCACTGTACCTGTTCCAGACAGCTCTGAAATAGGCTGGAAGCAACTCGTGCACCAACATTTTGAACCAATGAAAGTGTATTGTGCCTTTACTCAAATATATATCAGAAAAAGTGGTGGTTGCTAGGGGCAGAAAGTGCAAGAACAAATGTGCATGTACAAAAACTAAACTCAACATTGCCTCTTCATGTCTCCTTTAATTGGAAGATAAGTGAAATTTCCAAGCTGAGACTTTTGCCCATAAAGTGTAGTGGTTTATTTCCAGTTCTATATGGTGGTGTGTCGTAACTTAGGTTTGATGTTATTAATGCTTACCAACTCTTTCAGGTCCTGATAGGAAGGGACATCAGTTCTCATGTGTCTGTCTGCATGGTGACAGAAAACCTCAGGAAAGAAAGCAAAACCTGGAAAGATTTAAGGTAGATGCAGCAGATTCTTCTTGTGGGCTTTTCCTTCACTTCCTTAAGTCTGAAATCCTGTGTCAGTTTGTGTTGAAAGTTCTCTGTTTAAATTAAATTGAATTCAAATTCAAGTGTGATTGCACTTCCTAAAATTCTACATTTTGGTAGTTGGAAAACTATGCTGTTAATCAGTGTGAACTTTGTGAGTTCTTAATGAGAGAATTCCAGAATGACAAGGTTGGAAAAGGCCTTTAAGATCATAGAGTCCAGCCATACCTGTTCTCTCCTAAACCATATCCCTAAGGATAGGTGGGCTGACTTTTAAATAAACTTAAGGATTGTGACAGATTGCATTGTTCTTTAAAATCTTTGGTTCTTGAGTATCTTAAAAAAAGATATTTAGATATTTAACAGTTTTGTTTTGACTAAAGCCATTTCTTAGTTCACTTGCCTAGTGCTCTCAGGGAAAGAAATAAGAATGTAAGTTGAGCAGGCTGTGCGTGTTCGAAAAGCACAGTTGCACTGTGGAAGGGCTTTATTCAAGTGTTGTTAAAACATAGAGGGACTCTTGAAGGTGAAGCAGTGTGAAGGGCTACTGTTTCATTGCCTGGGATTTTTTTTGGCTTATTTAACACAACAGTTCTTTACAACTGTGTTTTTGTAGAGAGGAGATGTCCGTTTCTTGATCTGCACAGATGTTGCTGCTAGAGGAATTGATATTCATGGTGTTCCATATGGTAAGATAAAGCTTCTGTAAGCAATTGAATTGCATACAGCCTCAGTGTATTTGTGTCCTGCCAGCTAGTTGAATCATATGTATAACTTATAGCTTTGTTTTGACATGTGGGTGTTAACTATGAACTAGGCAACTCTTAATTTGATTGGTCACTATATCTTCTCAAATACCTGATGATGTTTTGCATTTTGGGGAATTCTTTCTTTGCTTTTTTTCCCCTCCTGTCAAAAAGAAATGATGGAGAAAGCCTTTTTATAACGGCAGCCTTAAGTGTAGGTGTTGCAGGTAATGACACCTGTAACAAAACATAAGGTATGTATACAGGAGAAGGGGAGGGGTTGTAGCACTCAACATTGGTGTCTGGTCTGTGACATTAGCTTATGTTTTAAACAAACCATCTTGATTTACCTGTGAATTGTGTGTATCTTACAGTTATCAATGTCACGCTCCCTGATGAGAAGCAGAACTATGTTCATCGAATTGGGAGAGTGGGGAGAGCTGAAAGGTATGTGCATGTTCAAAGTAGTTACTGTGTTTTCTTGGGGTTTTTTGTTGTTGGCTTTGTTATTGTTTCATAAGTTGGAAATAGTTACTGAAATACTCTTTTTGTTGTTGTTTTTACTCTCTTCTCCCTTAATATTTCAGAATGGGTTTGGCAATCTCCCTTGTGGCAAAAGAGAAAGAAAAGGTAATTATACCCCAAAGCAAAATTGAACAGACGTTATTTACCAAAGTTCTATCTGCAGCTGATATCTGAAATACATATCCTGTTTTGGAAAACTGCCTGTTCTTGCTTAATTGAGAGGAATTTAAATAGGTATCTGTTTTGGGGTTTTTTTTATGCTATAGTGAATCAAAATTAATGTACTAAACTGCTTTACCTTTATTGCCAGGTTTGGTATCATGTATGCAGCAGTCGTGGAAAAGGGTGTTACAATACTCGACTGAAGGAAGAAGGAGGTTGTACCATATGGTACAATGAGATGCAGGTAAATGTTTTGCTCAACCAGAATGTTCTAATTCCTCTAAAACATGGAGGGAAATAGTTCTTTTAGCTGTGTAGTTGAAGTACAGAGCTAGTTTTGGGGTGTTTATGAATTTGCTTCAATTTGAAAAAGAAATTGGAAAACTTTGCAAGTTACATTTTTTTGTAAGTTGCTTCTTTAGTTGTAAAAGATAATTTCAATATTCCCAATCAATTCTCTTGAAGTCGTATTTTCAGCTTCCCTGTTGTCTTCCAGATCAAATGCTGCTAAGAATTGCAGAATGTTACACATTTTTTTTGTTTAGATGGTTTATTGCAAAACTGTAACTAGCTTAAAACTGTTGTTCCTCTAACCTAGAAATAGCATTTCGCTTAAGTGCAATTTTGTTGGGGTTTATGTGGGTGTCTGTTAAATTCACAGTACTTCCCTTCTTTCTGCATTAAAGGCCAACTGATGTGTCATCTGTGGTAAAATAAGCTTGGACTGTGAGCTCTTTATTATATGGTAGCCACACTCATATAAATAGGGTAGCATGTAAAATAAAGGTTTCTAGGTAGGATTAAAACATACTGAGATTGGAAATGAACTTGTAAAGCCATTGGAGGGGAAAAAAATGTGTTTAGTCTTCGGTGTTTATGACCAGACTCATTTCTGTGTTCAGTTCTTTTTGAAAGTACTTGAATGTGACTATTCAGAACAGTACTCTGACAGAAGTCTTGGACTACAAGAGTACTTTAAGACTTCTTTTTGCTTGTGTTTTTGTAGTTGCTGGGCGAGATTGAAGAACATTTAAACTGCACTATTGCCCAAGTTGAACCAGACATAAAAGTACCAGTAGATGATTTTGATGGGAAAGTTACATATGGGCAGAAAAGAGCTCTGGGTGGTAAGCAATGAGCTATTCTTGAGTTACCTTGTTATGCAACATTTGGTTTCTTGGTTACATGCCTTCTGTAGGATCCTCATGAACAAAGAGTGTGTGTGCCCATGGTTTTGTTTTGAAGTTTTTGTGCTGCTTTTTTTTCTTTTTTCTTTTTTTCCTAACAAGTTAACGAAGTGACATTAACTTTCTGAATGACTGTCAGCAGAACTAATAGTGTTCTACCAAAAATGGCTTTGAACACGTTATTTAGATTGGGTCTCTTTTGGCAGGTGGACTGTATAAAGGCCATGTGGATATTCTGGCACCTACAGTACAAGAGTTGGCTGCCCTTGAAAAGGAGGCTCAGACATCTTTCTTGCATCTTGGCTATCTTCCTAACCAGCTGTTCAGAACGTTCTGATCATGCCACACTTGAGACAAGGCTTGAGTTAATAAATGCTCTACCCTGCAAATACAAAAATCCCATACTGTCTCTGACTCTTAGTAGTTACTAAAAGAATTAAAACTGAATATATTTCTTGCATGATGAGCAGTGTGTTCAAAAGTGCAAACTCTGTGTTAGTAGTTGTCATGATGAAATAAACAAGTCAATGATTCTGTGTTTTCTTTTGCTCTTTTTGTCTTGTGATTAATTTGCAAAACCATTCTTTACATAGTTTTTTGATTAAAATACAAATGCAGTTATGCAAATTTGGAAGGAGGCATGTTTAATTCTTGTCTTTACAGAATATGTGTTAAAATTACTTAACTAGCAGTGTATTGTAATTTTTAATGCTGGGCCTTTTACAGATGTGTCTGTGTTCAGCTCTTTGTATTTAAGATAGCAAAGAAGAACTTCCTGAAGCATGTATTTCAAGCTCTTGGTTATCCTGAAACCCTAAATCTAAGCCAATAACTGTGTTTTGATTCTGTAACAATAGACTTCTCCAAGTACATGTGTTAAGGTACCTTAAATTTCTAAAATTTGATTTTATACAGACTTCTACAATACTGAGTTCATTGGAAGGTAACACACTTGTATCAGAAGAGGCATTTCCATGCAGCAGAAAAGGTTTAAATACTTAATGCCTCTTGTGCTGCTTTCATACAGGTTGAACTTGTTCAAATGAAGTTACTGTACTCAGATGCGGATTTCTTATTTTAGTTTCCTTATTTCTAGTGAATCCTCTAATGATACTCAGAAATATTAGTGACTTGGCCTGCAAACTGTCATGTAGAGTATCAAAGGTCACTGGGTATGCCTGACAACCACAAGTGAAAGTAACTTTTTCCCCTGTCATGGAGACATCTAATCACAAAACCTTGTGGAGAACAATGAACACTCTCGACTCTGGTTGAGAGAATAAATATTATTCATTTATTTGAAACTGGAAAGGGCAGACTGAGAATCCTACCTCTTAAAATAAAACAGTTCCATCTGGTTTAAAGTGGGCATGTTGCATACTGAATTGGTGATCACTCTCACATCAGGGAAGTGGTGGGTACATGGAATCAAAAATCTTACCAGAATTGATCTTTTTGTTGGAGTGTAACATTCATTTTAAAACTGTTCCAAGGGCTGACACCTTTCAGATATTGGGTAGTCAAAATTCAGTGAATGATTACAAATTAGACATGGATTTTTCCAGTCCTAAAAGTGAAAGTCACTTTTGGCATAAGCATTGGTATTAAGCATGCCAATACTTATTTAAAACTTGGATTTTCCTAAAAGGGCCATATGTATACTTGTTTTCAGGAGGTTTTTGCTGATCTGCCTTCAAACTGCATCACAAGGGTGGTATGAGGGGAAAGAGTTTGTGGTTGAGAAACTTCAAAGGTTGACTGAGATGTCAAGAACTGGACTGTATCTTGTGCTCAACAACAGAAAATCCTGGCTGCCCTAGTGGGTAATCTCTAGCAAAAGTATTTAGGTGAGATTGCACATAAACCACTTCCAGTTGTGTGGAGGGAACCAGTTTGGGATTTTATACCACTTCCAGTTACTGTTGTCTTAAAACACTAAAAAGATGAACTTTCTGGAAAAGATAACATTTACTCAGAAAGCAAATAAGCTTATTTAAGAAACCTATAAAGCTAAATGGAATTATATCATATTAAGCTCAGGCAATTGTCCATGGCACAAAGTCCCTGGTTCTTACTGTTTTTATCTTGGAAGGCACATGACTTTACACCTACTAACAGTAATGGATAATCCATGTGTTGGTAGACGAGTGGTTAAAGCTTCTAATGCCATTCTTGAACCAAGTGAGCACCGACTTTCCCATTCACAGCCAGGATGGTGGTTTTGCCGTGGAAATTAAAGTTAACAGTTGTACAAGAACAGTTTTGAAGGAACAGGTAATGTACATCTTGTCATTAGGGGTATTCTGAGTGTTTTAAAGAAAAGAATCTCGTTGATGTTAAGTACCTGATGGGGTGTCTTTCAGCCTGTATGAATGGATACGTGTCGCCTGTTCTGTGTATGTGTACTGTGTGTATATGACTTGGGGCTGGATGCTCAGACGTGTTCTGGCTGACTAATACAACCAATCAGCCTGGTGGTGGTGCTGATGGCTCGTTTATGAGAGAGACCAGGCGAGTTCCTGCCCACTGCTCCCCCCCGTCCGGTTGGTTATATTCTCCCTACTTTTTTTTTTTCTCCTCAGAAGCAAACTCTTAAACACAAAGAGAACTTCAAGCGGTTTGAGCTGTTTGTGTGGAGCACAAACTCCCCGTGAAGGGTCCTCGCTTCACTGACCGACTTCTCTCCCCACTCAGCGTGCAGTTTAAGCTGTTAGTTAATCCACTAACTTCTGTTTTATATGGCTTCTTCCTTGTCTGCATACAGCACTACAATTTTCTTCCTACAATACAAGTCAAAACCATGTTTTTTTTTTTCTTCTCAGTGTTGATTTCTAGGGCTGGTGAAGTGAAAATGGCACCCCCACCCAAAAAAAAGGCTTTCTTAAGAGCCACCCCAGCATTTTTTGTCACAATTTAGTGGCTTTCATGCTCTGTAGGCAAATCCCACATAGGCATGCTTGCTCTGCCTCAGCTTTTCTGACCAAAAGGGGAAAACACGGGAAATTCAAGATTAGCCTAAGTAAAATGAGCTAAAAAAAAAAAAAAATTTAGTAAATTAGTTTTAAGCTGCTTTTTTGTTGTGTGGTTGGTTGGGTTTTTGTTGGGTGGGTTTTTTTCCCCTAGTTATGTTTAAATACTAGCTGTGAAGTTGGGATAGGGAGAGATCTTTCCTTGGCTTTTTCAGTTTATCACTTGCCTATTGGAATGCCCTTGTTCAATACCTTTGTATTTTTGACTAATTTGTTTTATTCCAGTGTCTTGAGAGAATTCACATTCTTATTGGATGATTAGCTATTCATTTGAGTATTTTTAACTACTGGTAGTAATCTTTCTTTGTTTTTCTTTACGCTCCTATAAAGGTTCCTTTTATGGAAGGGAAAAGGATACAGATGGTGTTTGCCACTCAACGTCCAAACTGCTGAGCTGGGGCCCCCTTTTACTATACTCCAAAGGCAGCAGTTCACTGGTCTCGTACGCTTTAAGTGCGGTTCTGTTTTGCTACTGTGAAAGCAGACAAAATTGCTGCTGGCAACACAAACTTATACTCCATTCTTCTCATGTTTATGGAATCACACATACAAATAAACGTCCCTGGTCTATTTGAAGAGGTAATTGGCCTGTGGTCACTTCCATATGTGAATATCCGTATAATGCAGTAAGCTGGGCTCCTGCTTAAACCAGTTAGCAAAATAACTGCACCTCAAGTAGATTAGATAAATGCAAGGAAGGAGAAAAATGGGGTGGTGAGTTCAAAGGGTGAACTTTACCAAGGAGTTGTGTGCCCTTTTGCCTTGCACTTCTGTTTGTAGATAGGGAAACGTGTAAAAGCTAGAGACACTTAAAGAAATCCTTTATAACTGCAATTACACCAACACTTGCCAAGAGGCAGAATGGAGGTATGCAAGGGGCGAGGGAGAGGAAAACCTATGGCTTGTGTATGGAATCCTCTTTAATGCTTCTTTGACAAGTTGTTTGGAAGCAAAGTTGCTACTTTGCAGACTTGCTGGGAGTTGTAGATACTAACCCTTTCCGTGAACGGTGAGCGAGCTCCTAATTGTGTCTTGCTGTTTTTCAAAACCACTTTGCATCTTGCAGTGCTTTTTGTCTGTAACTCATGTTTCTTACAAATATGCCTGGATCCGCAGGTGGAGAAACTGAGGTAAAGGTAATCGCCTAAATGTCAGACAAAGACTGGCAAGAACTTGCATCATTTCTTTGCAGCAGCAGTTGTAAGGCTGCTTCGTGATGCTTAGCACATGAATGAAATGGTCATTTAGAACTGTTGTTGTTACTGTAGAATATAAAAGGTACATTCATGAAGCATATCCTGTGTCTGCTGGGCACCACTGCTGACTGGAGCACCTAAGGCAAAGAGCAGCCCCTTGTCCTGAAGGGATTTGCTGGATCTAGTATTTGGCAGAAAAAAAATTAAAAATAAAACTAACTGATATACAGAGAACTGATAGCTGGAATTCAGTTGATTCTTGTTAACCTTAAGCTGATACCATTGAGGATGAGAAGAGGCTGTTCTGCTCCAGAAAGACGTGGTCTCCATGCTGTAGATGCCATGCAATACTTGCCGGTGCTGCACAGAAAATCCCGGTCGCCTGAAGCATCTAAACAGTATCATTGTGACTTTACATTTAGGCAACTTGAACCTGAATTAAAAAATTCAGATGTGTATGGAAATGCCATTACTCATACTTCATAAACTGTGTTGCTGCTGCAGTCTCACTTTGCTTTGCCCAGTAAAAGCTCTGGAGGGTTACTAAGTTGTCCAATGGGACTTTTCTTTTGTTGGCTGCTGACTGCTACAATACACGAAGCTCAAAGTGGGTGATTTGGTGGGTGTTTGTTAAAGCCATCCTTCTACAGATTTGTGTTTGAGAAGCAGTGTCCTTGTAACTACAGCTTTGATTGTGGTAGAATTCATTCTACTTACTCTGTGGGTTATGGAGAAGAACATGATGGATACCAAAACTGGTAGAAATCATATTCAAATAGGGTTTGTTAGCACTTGTGACTATTTAGTAGGTAAGCAATATTCAGGATAGCTATCTGTTATTTAGGTTTTAAGCAATGTATTGGTTATGAGAGTTTCTCAGAAAACATTGTATTTTAAAATTAAGCACTTCAAAATAGGAGGCAGAGAATTCATTAGCATGTATTAGTAGTATACAGTTATGCTTTTAGGCAGCCCTGTATCAAATGCAATAATAGGTTTTTATGGAGTTTTAACCTTTTCTGAAAAAAAAAACCAAACCCAAACCCACTTAAACTGCACTTCACTCCCTTGTAACCAGAGTTTAAACTGTGGTTGGCTGAAATAAGTTTTGCAAAGAGAAAGTCTGTCCATCTGGAAGCACCCATCTTTGGTGGTATTTCTAATGTCCTTAAATAATGAGAAGGTAATTAAAAATTAGTTGGAAAGAACTGTAAAATTATCTTGAGCTTTCTCAAGTTTTCTGGTTAGGGAGGAATTTGCCAACAACAGTTGTTGCTGGGTGTCTTCATTTAGTCAGAGTTTGTAAAACATGGTCATTCTTAGTATATGATAAAGACACCTCCTTTTTTCTATAGTTTTCTACTTATCAGGACTGTTAAAGCTTAGTATGTACAAACAACCGTTATTGATGGCTTAAAATAGTCTTTGAAGCTAAGGAAGGAATAAAGAGTCTTGTAAATCTTTCCCTGTTCAACTGGTCTCTTTTCAATATAAAGCCTGTGCCTCAATGGTTTTACTTACTTAAACGTGTAGGTAACTTATGTAAATGCTGCACTCCAGGATGATCTCCTTAATAAAGCAGGAATTCCCTGGGAAGCTGGCCAAATAAACACTGCCTAGGCTACTGCAATAACCAGTAAGATGGGTTTGTGTACATAAACCTATATCTAATATATTTGTGTTATATTTTTATATATACTGAATTTTATACTTATTATATATGTGTGTGTTATATATAAGCCTGTATAATACACCCTTAAAAGTAATCTTTTTTTTCTGAGAAGACATTCAATAAAGTGACCTCTCTACTTGCCAGACCATATGTGTATCCAGTTGCCTCTCCTGTTCCCAACTGATGAAAAGTGAGTTAACTTTTACCACCGTATCAATGGTGTTGTTTGCATGGTGGCTTTCAGTTTAGAGCTCTTGAAAACCAACCAGGGGCTGGGGTGGGGGAAATGTGTTGGGGTAAGAAATGTAAGCTCCTTACAATTAAAGGAGGAATGCAAATCAAATCCTGACTGAGACCTAAATTGCCAGTTTGAAAACAATCTTCTAAATAAGTGTTTCCATAAGGGACATGATTTGAGGTAATTAAGTTGGTGATACCCAAATAAGCTGTGATTTTAAGGTTATATGAGTATCAGAGTTTTAAGGTTGTGAGTGTCCTACAATCTTAAATGTATGTGATAACTTTGACTATGCAAAGCAATATATAACAAACAGAAATTGTCTTTGCTCTCTTTCATGCTGCTATTGTCTAGAGCAAATTAAAATAATGTGTTTTGATATGCCATGATAAAAATCCTCTCACTGAAGCATCTGTAGCTCAGCAAGATGTCAGTCTCTGAGCTCTTTCAGAAATCCTAACCTCAGCTGTGTTCTGGTTCAGATTAGGTTTGTGCTGAACAAAATCGAGTGAAACAAAAGTAAGCAGGAAGCAATTCCAACCCCCAAATGAAGCCATCCCGGTTTTTATAAGTGCTTAACAAGAAGCTTAACAAATTGCCAACTCAGGTAGAACTTGCAGGATGTTACTCTCTCTCCTTTAATGTAGTAATGCTCTGTTGTGCAAAGTGTTACATCCCAAAGCCAGGCTTTCTCAGGCAATATTTACCAAACTCAAGTCTAACTCATTTATTTGAAGAAGAAATCCCCAACTCTATTAGACTATTTCCTGCATTAAACTAATTAACCTTCAGAGAGAAATTAGGTCTTGTAGAGGTGGTTATGTTTCCTAAGGGAGCAGCTGCAGCAGTCCTGACAAGTGTTTGATGTGGAGAAAGAAACTTCTTTTTAAAAAGAATGAGTTAGAAACATTCTAAGAAGAATGAGTTAATTTCTAAAGGTGCTGCTGAATAGGAAACAATTTCCATTATTACAGAATCACAGAACGTTAAGGAATTGGAAGGGACCTCAAAAGAGGTCCAACCCCCACCGCCTGAGCAGGATCACCTAGATTAAATCACACAGGAATGCATCCAGATTGGTCTTGAATATCTCCAGAGAAGGAGACTCCACAACCTCTCTGGGCAGCCTGTCCCAGGGCTCTGTCACCCTCACAGTGAAAAAGTTCCTCCTTATATTAAGATGAAACTTCCTATGTGCCAGCTTGGACCCATTGCCCCTTGTCCTGTCACTGGCCATCACTGAGAAGAGCCTGTCTCTGTCCTCCTGACACTCACCCTTTACATATTTATAAACATTAATGAGGTCACCCTGCTGGGCAATGTGTTCCAGTGATCTACCACCCCTCAGCCTTTCCTTGCTAAGTGGAGACCTAATACAGCGGCAAAATTAAAAGCAGTAGCAAGCTACTGCATATCATTCTTGTCTTGTCAGGGGCAGAAAATTGTGGAGTCACATGGCACAGTCTGCTCTATCATTCTCATATTCCGGTGTGGTGACTGTGGTAGGTGAGTGCCTTCTCGAACTGAGGTGATGCTTCTGATACTCGTCAAGAATGGCTCCTTTTCCTCTCTGCCTCTGCAGGGAGGGAATGACATGAGCTCTTATGCTCCAAAGCATTCATTGAAATGAACAGGCAGGAAGGTTGTAGACAAGTAATGAGCCTAGCAATGAAAGAAATGAATTCAAGATGATCCTTGATTTCTCTGAGCAGCTATTTGATCCACCACAAAACCCATTTCCTATGGCAATGGAAGCTGAGTTGTTTTGTGTGTGAGAAAGTTCTGCTGTGCCAGAAAGAGAGAGTTGTTTTTCTTTCCATGCCAAGCAAGCTGTCCTTCATAGACACTGGTTTCTTTGGAAATCCAAGGAGTGGATCAAGACACCTTTTCATGGAGCGCTTCATGTAACGAACAAGATCGTTACAGCTGAACGAACTGGTGTAGCTGAGCAAACACACTGAACTCTGAATTTGTTGAAAATGAGTATAAACAGATTTCGTGCCCTGAGAGGTAATTCCCAAATGGTGGCAAAGTCGTGTAATTATTGCTAAATTTACCAGCATAATTGAGCTCCTGTAGTCAATTATAGGTGATAACACTACTTGTACACACAGAAAACAACTTATGGGAATACCTAAATTGCAGGTTAGTTGGCCGCTGTGCATGCGGTTGCAGGCAAGGGAGGTTCCACTGTGTTTGGAGGACTCACTAAATTCCATCTCATGCTAAGGAGTGGTCTGCAATGCAGCCAAGGACTACCCCAAGGGCAGTATTTTGGCTTAGGATTTCTCTCACAGCAAAGGTCAGGCTTGCACAGTTTAATGTTGTACAGGTCCAGAAAAATATTGCAAGGTTGATCTTTTATTTTTCTCCAAATAACTTTTGTTCCTAAGTGCCCAAGTTTGGGAGTAAACACATGAGTGGTAAGAGATGGTATTTTGAAATGTTTTCACACTTGATGTTTTTTGAGGCCTTATGAGCTTGAGTTTTTTAAATAAATTACTATGGTGTTGGTAAACAAACTCTATTTCCCTCTTTTCTTTTTCTCTGTGACTGGGGCTTAATTATAATATGCAGATGCCATGAAAGAAGTATGTGTGCAAGTACCAAGGAAAACAATATTTTCAAGTTCAAACTGCAAATAAAATTTTCAAGAATGACTGTGACTGATAAAACGCCTTAACCCTGAACTGAAGCTCCTTAGAGTTCAAGCGCTGAAGCAGAGATCAATATAAGAAGCTGC
Organism: Heliornis fulica; assembly: GCA_013399135.1. Classification (NCBI taxonomy): domain Eukaryota; kingdom Metazoa; phylum Chordata; class Aves; order Gruiformes; family Heliornithidae; genus Heliornis; species Heliornis fulica. Next base: position 271,571 of record VXBZ01004373.1, on the reverse strand, counting down.
AGGCAACTGCATCCAGACCCTATTTCTTTGACTCCTGTTCGTGAAGGTATTGCCATTCCAGTAAATATTCCTTCTGACACTTACTGTTTTCCACTCTTTCCCATGGTCTTTGGTTCAAAAGGAACATCCGAGGGCAGAGCGAGCAAGTGGTGCTTTATTGTGTATCCAGACTGACAGATTGGCAACAAGAGATGAGCCTGGATGGGTCTGAACAGGATTGATCCTGCTTCATGCCAAATAGAAAAATCTCTGGACAGGTGGGGTGAAATTGGAGGAATGCTGATTTTTATTAACTAAGAGCACATTGTTATGTCCTTAAGGAACAGTGGGAGGATGTAGCCTGTTTGTATTGCCACTGGGATTCCCAGATAGATTACATGCTTGACTGCTACCATATGTTAGCTGGGAATGACATTGCAGCCTCTCTGGGAGAGGGACTCTCATGGAGACTTATAGCCACTGCTCTGTTTGCAGGACTCCCAGATGGCCCCTCAGTTCAAGATGGACATAGAACTCCTGGAAAGAGTCCAGCGCAGGGACACCAAGATGATGGAGCGGAACACCTTCCTTATCTTATGAGGACAGGCTGAGGACAGGTCTCTTGAGCTTGGAGGAGACTGAGGGGGGACCTCATTAATGTTTATAAATATGTTAAGGGCGAGTGTCAGGAGGACAGAGCCAGGCTCTTCTCAGTGATGGCCAGTGATAGGACAAGGGGCAATGGGTCCAAGCTGGAACATAGGTAGTTCCATGTGAACATAAAGAAAAACAATTTCACTGTGAGTGTGACAGAGCACTGGGACAGGCTGCCCAGAGAGGTTGCGGAGTCTCCTTCTCTGGAGACATTCAAGACCAATCTGGATGCGTTCCTGTGTGATTTAATCGAGGTGATCCTGCTCAGACAGGGGGGTTGGACTAGATGATCTTTTGAGGTACCTGCCAACTCCTGACATTTTGTGATTCTTTAGGCACTGTTTTCTGCTATTGCAATGAATTTGGCTATTAGTTATAGCCATGTACATTTGAAAAAGTTTTCAAAATGGCAAATTGCAAAAAAATTGCTTTTGTACAGTTTAGTTGACCTAGATATTACCTCACTGTCATCTAATAATTTCACGTGCTTTTATGCTTCTCACAGTGAAGGATAATGATGCTGTTTATATTAAAACTTAAATTTACAAATGCAATAGAAATTATTTAAATAAAGTTAAGGGTCTGAATAAAATGTAAAATCAAAGCAATTTAAAACTTCATTACACTTCTGAATTGACTACAAGGTGAGAACTGCACCCATGATAGAGCCTAGGATTCTGGACTGGATGTAGAACAGCAGTGAAGTGCAGCTTAACATTTTATGTCCTGATGTCCTGAAAAATGTTTTTCAGATGATGACTAAGTCAAAGGTTCCTCAGTTCTGCAGATATCCATGCTGAACTTCAAAGTTTTCAGCATCCTGAAGTCTTCCTTTGATCCATCAAGTTACTGAAAGTGGATCAACAAGACAGTGAAGAATCTGGAGACACTTCAGTGCCTATTCAAGAGACACAAACTAATTTTTTTTCTTTTTCTGTCTAAATTACCTACAGATGCTCTCAGAAAATAGCCAATAGGGAAGTTTCTAGAGAACTGGGTTCCACATCAAATGTAGTGGAATGCTTTGTTTTCTCTTCAAGAAATGGCATCTTCACCAATGGCAGCTCTTGCCCTGTAGCTGTGAGTAGGCAAGGCATGGGAGAACGGAAGGCACATTTCTCCTTCCATGTAGAAGACTGCAATTCTGATCTTGTAGGTCCCAAGAGACTACATCATGTGGTCATCTATAGGCCAAGATTGGGTGAGAACATGTTCAACTCCCTGCAGAAAGAACTGTGCAGAACAGAGTTCAAGATTCATGATCTGAAGGAGAGGACAGAGAGAAAGGGACAGGCTCTAGAAACTGTAAGTTATTCTAAGTTATTTTCCCAGTTATTTTTACGGTTTTAGCTTATTGCTGGTCAAACCTCTCCAATTTAAGCTCATAGAAATGGGACCCTGTTAAATCTTCATCTGCCCTCTGTTACTCACTTTTGTTCCTTAAATAAGCACCTAAAGAGTATTGTACAGTCATATCTTTGCTGTCTTTGACATAAATTAAACTGAGCTCTCAAGGGCCTCAAAAAGAAGCTTTCTAATCCTCACATCATTCTCTTGACTTTTATTCAAACTCTTAATTCAGCAGGATGATTCTTTAACTTTGGGTACTAGTGCTGGGCAGTGCTCCAAATTCCACAGCACAATTTCCAAGCACAGAGTTAATGCAACAACCCTTCTATTTGAACATACTCTTTCTGCACTCAGTGATTGTATTTGCCCTTTCAAGTAGAGAATCCTACTGGAAACTTGAGCTCAGCTCATAATTCACTGATAATTCTCTGTCTCATTCTCTTTCTTCCTCTCTCTCTCTCTCTCTTTTCTCTCTCAGAGACTTTTTCAGATAGTAACCTGGAGTTAGTGATTATTCTCAGAGGAACATGTGCCCATATTTAGAAACAAAGTTTTTGCTTGTGATTAGGTTATGAGATAGCTCATACCACTTTTTTGTTCTCTTGCTTAGTTGCAAACCCTGATGGATACATCAGTGTATGTGTGTATGGGTATATATTTATAGATACAGTATATTTTCAGGTTTTTGATGCCAATAACTTCTGATGATCAAAAACAAAAAACCAAACCCAACCCCCTTACATACTTGTTGATGCATGTCCATTTGCAGTTGTGTTTGACGTGCCAGTCAGGTAGTTTTACTGATTTGTTTGGTTGGTTGGGTTTTTTTACTGATTTTTACTTAGTTTTACTAAGCTGTATTTGTATCACCACACACCATTTCCTACTTAACAAACCAACAACCTAATCAGGGAGTACCAAATCAGTGCCATAAAGATGTCTATATATATGATTTCTCCATGATTCACTTTTAACTAAACTTGTAATTTCATCATAAAAGATATCAGTTCAGCTTGACGCAAACCCATTTTGATTGGCATTAATTATATTACTCTCCATTAATTTATTAATCAAGTCCTGTATCACCCAGCTATTTTGCTTAGGATCAGTGTCAGTGTGACAGGCCTATAATTACCTGAGTAGTCTTATTTGCCCTTTTGAAATATTGGCACAATGTTAACTGTCTTTCAGCTCTCTGCAGTGTCTCTAGTGTCCCACAGTGTATTGAAAATCGATGTTAAAGGCCCAGAGAGTTTCTTTGCAAGCTGTCCCCAAAACATTTAAATATAAGTTATTTGGACATGCTGGTGTCTGCTTTTAGGAGCTGCTTTTTAATGTCTTTCTCAGCTATTCTTAAAATGGAAAATATTTTGTCATCAACTGAACGTGCTGAGAGGCATTTTTCATTAATGTATTTTGGAAATATTTGGAAACACTTCTGCCTTTTCACTAGTGATATTGAGATTTTTTCCTGTTAGAGATCTTAATCTTTTGATACAGGTTTTCTGACTCCCAGTCTCACTTCCTTGCGGGATCAAGCAAAACCCGGTTCCTGTGTTTGACATCGATTTGTCACGGCGATCACTGTAACAACCCAGGCTTAGCACTAGAGCTGGAGTGTCAGAGGACAAGAGTGAAGGAGGGTGAAGTTTTGAGATGAACATTAAGTTTAAAGTGTTATAGGCTCACCTGGAAGCCACAAAAAAGTTTTAAGACTTTTTATGGTTTCAGCATCGAATAACACGCAAAGTATAAGATAAAGAACTCCTAATGGGACTGAAAAGGGGACACAAACTGCCCAGTGACACAACAATTTTAGTTAGTGTAATAGGAGGACAAGCACATTTGACAACCTGTGCTGTAGCATAGTATAAACCTTGTAGCATAGTTTAAGATAAATGGAACCCATGAACTCTTGGATGTCTGTCGAACCTTTTGTTCTTTGGCTGAATAAGAAAAATATCAGAAAAAGCAAATATTTCAGTGAAGTTCTCCAGGATTAAAAAGCCTCTTTAAAACTGACTAATGAGCAATAAACGTGATAGAGGGGATGCTTGATGGGCTCACAGCCTTAGTGCCATGAACAGCTCCATTGTCAATTGTACCCATTTCTCCTAACATCACTTCTGGTGCTCTGGAGCTGCAGGTCTCCTTGCTGGTAGGGTCCCACAATGTGTAAACACCATCAAGCTGCTGCTCAGTAGTGGTAGAATCAGGGAAGTCTTCCTGCACTGCTGCCGCGGCTGATGGCCTGGAAAAGGAATGCTTTTGAAATGGGCTGCGGCATTCACTGCTTCACTTGATTGTTTCCATCTCTGCATCAATCCCCGTTTCAACACAGTGTGAGCTGGAGCTGGCTGGCCGTGAAGGAGGGTGTCTGAAAAGCAACAGAGGTAAAATCCTATGCTGTCTTTTATGCAAAGTGGATGTCCTCTTTATTTTAATTCCCTGCACAACAGCCCAGGTGGAGTGCACCTAGCTTCAGACAGAAGATTACCTGCATCCCCCACCACTCTGTGGCAGTAACTTTATTTCTCTCTCTGGTCCATCTGGGTTAATGGCTTTCAGTCTCTTCCCCAGTCCCTTTTGGTTAAGACTGTGGAGTCACGTTGTGGTAAAGGTAAACCTAAGAAACCCATGCCTCCCATTGCTCAACTTCCCATAGCAATCCTTATGCAAACCACTATAAAATGCTGGATTAAAGCAAGATAACCAAAGGTTCAGATTTTATCAGAAATATATAGCATTCAGCATCTGACTTTGCTAACTTCATAATGAAAATAAGCCCCTTTATATCATGACAATGTACTCTCTTTCTAAGGGTCTAGATCCAAAGCCTGCTACAGCCAGGAGAGGTCAGGGGAGGCATTCCTTTATCTGTCAATAAAATCTCCCAGGACTTGATATTTGCATAGCTCCTGTTCTTGTTATTCACCACAGAAAGTTCAATTTCAGTACAGGAAACAAACAAACAAATGCAGCTTATGCAGTGTGAAGGCAGAGCGTGTAAAAAACACAGAGAACTGAAAACATCACCAAAGAAAGACCTCACGAGGGAAAATAAGTTCCTTTTACCAATCTGTTAAAAATCACTATTTAAGATTTGACACACCACATCCTTGCATGTCTTTCAATATCATACAAATCTGTGAGAGACATAGAAATTAATTATAGACATCACAGATCACAACCTTTTTCTTTCCAAATCTTCTAATAAAATTACTTTCTCCGAAAATGAAATTAACTTAGATCATGTCACTCTGTGTCCTCCTAAAGGATAAAGCCTCTACCCCCAGGCAGTGTGTTGGTCCAGAACAGAGAATTGGCCCCAGGTACACAGAGGTTTGATATAACTATAATGTAACTATAATGTAAGACAACAGAAAAAAATGTAAAGACACATAAAATTCAGAGGCACAGTGGCAGTGTTTTATCAGACTTTAGCTGCGGAGGGGTGTTCTAGCTCTTGCTGCTGGCATTGTGGGATTCATCACCACAGAAAATAGAGGAAAATTGAAGGTATCATCAAGAGTGAATGGATATCTAGGGTATCTATATGGATAATAAACATACCTCCAGGGATGTGGTAACAAAACAAAAACAAAAATATTGTGATCAATACAAGATTTTCTGGTTTCTATTGGATTAGAAGAATCTTTCATTGGATCAACTAAGGCAGTGGCTGTGCTCAGATCCTTGCCACCGTGGAAAAGAGACTGGGAAACTGATGATAGGACTGTTGTATGTTTCTTGCCAAAAGCTTAAAAGAGAAACGTAATGAAAGGTAAAGGAAATGCAGGAAAGAATTCAGCAGGAAGAGCATCCTGCTACCAATAAAATTCCGTATGCAGTTAAGGTTGCTTTTTATTCATGAAGCCCTAAATCTAGTGTTTCCCTCCAGCAGTCCCCTTCTCTTGTGTGTTATCACCACGTTTGCGAATGCCAGAGAGGTTTGACTTGTAACCCGAGTATGAAAGACAGTACATTCCCAAAACTTTGTACTAAACAATGTGTTACCATTTAAATATCAGAGAGTGTAGCAGAGCACATCTGGTTTTCTGGATATGAGAGGTGGAGGGTGAGAGAATATGGGATGGCCAGAGTCTGAGAAACAGTGGACTATTTGTATAATTAATAGCAGATAAATATTTTTAACATTCACATATTGTGGCAGCTTGTATCGAAGGTACCATCAGACCTTTGTGTTTTGTTATTGAAAAAATATTCATAACCACTGCACAATTTTTTTCCATCTTGTTGCTGTAATTACAACTAGTAATCACAGAATCAGACTGGTTTGGGCTGGGAGGGACCTTAAAGATCATCAAGTTCCAACCCCTTGCCATGGGCAGGGACACCTCTCACTAGACCAGGCTGCTCAAGTTCCCATTCAACCTGGCCACGAACACCTCCAGGGAGGGGCAAAGCCACTTTTCCTGCATGTTTCACAAAATTTACAAATACTCATTTATTGTGTTTCGAATTCTTGAGTCCAATAAGAAACTAGTGCTTTTTGTGCACTTTCATCAGTTTATAAACTGCAAGACTTTTGTGAGCACTTCTATGGTTTGCAACCAGCCATTTGGTTTCTAAGGGTACCATGAAGTAATAAATTTCATAATTTCATTAATAATATGTCCCTGATCTGTAAGCCACAGAGACATGGTGTGCTGTGCTTGCATGGGAGTCACTTCGGGAAATCTGGTTATTCTTTTCCAAACCCATATGTCACTAATACATCAACATTTCCTATCAGTAACACTGTCATATTGTTATATGATACTGACTTTGCTCTTTAACTTTATTTTAAAATTTCATAAACCATTTGACTTGATTGGATTCCTCCCTCCTCCTCCAAACAGACAAATACGTGATAGTAAATAGAGACCCATTAATCGTGTATTTTAAAAGTGCAACCACTTGGTCTTCTTTCCCTGTCCATTGCAGCAGAATCTGTTATAATCTGTTGAAATGGATGGCAATATCCACTTTTTTTGTAGCTTATGGTTTATTATTTAATGTTCTCTGACTACTTATGTACCTCATGATGCCAGAATTCATGTATTGTGATCAGTATTCTTGAATGGCTTAAATTGTAACCTTCAATTCTGTTTTCTACACTGGCTAAAAGAATAAAAAAAATAAATAAAATATCAAGGAAATAGGAAGCAAATTCTCTCTAACAGCATGATTGGGGTTTCCTGAACTGGGGAATAATGATGCCAATTAACAATTTTCTTTTCCTTTTCTTCCCCCTTTAAAGTATCCAAATGCACAAACAGGAGTCATGCCAGGCTAACCAATTGGCTGTTAATGAAACCTCTGTGTGAAGACCCTCCCTAATCTACTCAACCCTCCAGAGATCAAACAGAGAGTTAACAGAGCAGAGCGGGGTGTATATGATGGATGTATATGTATAAATCACATCCTCAAAGCTAAATTGTTCCAATTCACTCAGTGGCAACAAACTGCAAAGGTTCTCACAGCCATGTACACCTCCTCCTCCTCCTCCTCCTGCACCTCCTCCTCTCTGGTGAGGATTATTGGCTGAGAGTTAGAAAACTCCTGGGAATCCAGGTAATATAGTAACAGGGTAGAAAGCAGCAAGTCAAGTAGGGAATAAAACCAATCATGTAAAAGAAATAGCTATGATTTTTTTTTCATCATCTTATAAGCATTTTATTGGCTCTGCAGTAACTCATACTGTTGATACATTTATTGCTGGTATTGGTAGCCTTGCTTAGATGTTCTTAACATTTTTTGGGAAGGGAAAGAAAAGGAGAAAAAGAAAAGAGCGAAAGGCTGACTCTTGTCCCTGTTCTGCATTTTAAGTATATTATTTACACTGAATACACATATTTCAAGACCGTAGTCGTAGATCCAAAGGTGGTAACTTTCATTCTTGTCCAGAGACAGAATATTTACAGAAGAGATTAATGCATAATCAATTCCACGACTATTAAAAAAAAAATCATTAACAGTGGAAGTGGAGAGGTGTGTGGAATCCTGAACAGGACACTACTAGGATAAAATAAGTACCTTGAGAGCATTAAACTATAGGTCATTCCAGTATACCATAAAGATGGAGGGTGAAATTCATCTCACCTCACCTTAGATGGCTACAACTTGGTCACTTTTAATTCCCTCCTTATGAGTACTCATATGTGTGCCTATAACATAATTTATCTAGTTTTATAGTGGGTGTCTTTGGGTTAAAATGAAACACATTTCCTCTTTGTTTATGTAGGATGTGATCAATTGGTATACTGACATCTACATATAGACATCTACATAAGTCTACAATATAGACTTCTGCACATGTCTATATTGATATTTGGTCAGATTAATCCTACTTAAAGCAAAATATTCAGCAGCCCCACCTTGTTCCCTAAAGCCCCCTACATGTAAACTTCTAAAGACACTCAAAGTATAAGGTTTCCATTTCAGACAAGCTCTGAGACTTCAGTCAAATATCATTTGTAACAGCTGAGCTTAGCAACAAAAAAGCCCCAGTCCTCTTTGTATAATGGACATACTGACAAATCCTCTGTGTTATAATAAGTGTATGGATGAATACAATAAATTACAATTGAAAGCCAACCAATGTCACTTCCTTCCCCACATTGTGAAAAACATAAGTGTGCCTTTGTACGAGACAAGAATTGGTTTGGCTCAATTTATTGTGCGGGTAAATCCAAATCTTTAATCAAATCCCTATTTAGTCTTAATGCCAACTTTTTGCTCCTCACTTTGAAGATTTCATTCTAAAGGTTCAGACAAGTCAGTCCCGGGTGCTCTATGTATTTCTCTTAGCTTGATCATCTGGGTCATCTGTATCTAGGGGAAAGGGTGGTGGTGGGAAGTCAAACAACAGTGCAAAATAATTGCTCTTTCTCTTTTTATATAGAAAAAAGGAATTTTGTTGAAATGGCTAAGTCTTCAAAAGGCCATTTTGCAAAACAGAAATACACTTAAAAGCATATAATCTTTAGCTGGAGGCCAGACTGAGTATGTTTCTGATTATGCCGGTGACCCTCACCCTAAATCCCTTTGTAGAAATGCCTTTATTCTAGACAACATACTGACTAGCAAATGATCTAACAGATTTCACAGCACATAAATTAAGACCTAATAAATTATTTCAAATTCAGACTGCCTAATTACAGAATCACTGAAGCATTCCATTTACAATTGCAATTATCTAAACAATTAATAAATACTGCTAAAATGAATCATCACAGAGAAATATTTGATACATATTTACTGAGGAAAAAACAGTCTAAAATTTTAGGCACTGGCTAAAACTGATAAGAACTGGTCAAAACCCTATTATTTAAGGTTGCTATAGATACAACAATAGGAACACTTTATTGGGTTAGGTTAGTTGAGTGTAAATACTCTGATACTAACATCTGTACTGATTATTTTTAATGTTTATTTAGAAATGTTCAATTCTACTACTTTTACAGTGTAGTAGTATACTCAAATTAACAGGAAAGAGTTTGGAAATTTACTTATAATATATATTAAATATTCAAAACTGATATATTTCTCCAAATTCATAGATACAGAAAGAAAAATTGTGCAGTTAAGCAATGTATTTTGTTTATAGATATGGCTAAGGCTGCATGTGGATGGTTCCAATACATATCAATGCAAAGGATATACCTCCCACATAACTCTAAAAGTGGGAGTGAACAGCCACTATAAAAACAAAGAACAGCTCTCCCCTTGCACATAACAGTTTTTCTAAGATATCCTCCTTTCTCCTATTTTTTTTTGCCATGCCCAGTAGTAAATATCAATAAGAGAAAAAAAAAAAACTAAGGAAAAATTCACTTACTATTTTCAATTAATTTATTTCAGATGTTGAGACATCTGCAGTGAGAGATCTAAGACAGGCTATAAACAAACGTCAAAGGAATCTGTATAGCAGGTAGATATAAGGTTAGCAAAAAATAGTAGCACTGCTGCCCCAGAAATCTGTGCCTCCATGATTTATTGGGCTTTCATTGCACTCAGCACAGTGGGACTCCACTTATTTCTGCACTGCTACCAGAACAAAATATGTGAAGATGTTGAAATGTGGTACCGAGCTTGTAGGAAAGGTCCCTGCTGCTCACCCGTGACCCTGAGCAGCAGAAGGTTTTTCAGCAGAAGTGGAACTTGAATGATGCCATCTTCTCAATGACAATGTCAAAAAAAGGGAAAGTGGGATCCAGAATACAAGTGGTGGTGTTTATTTGAGGTCACATGTAAATGTCTTCCAAGTCAGATGATGCATTAATTTGAGATGTTTGGATCTTCAAAACTGTGGGGTTTGTTTTGATATGGTGAGCACCTATTTCAGAGTGCTTAGGAGTTTTCAAGATTTCTATGGCATCTGTTCAGATAATGGGCTCAAGCTCTTTCAGGGAAGTAACCCATCTGGACCACTGAAATAATCATCTAATTGTTATTCTCTAGGAGAAAGTTTTTCAATTCTGTTAACGTCTATTGGCTGAGGAGAAAAGACAGTTCTTTCCAGAAGCTGTGCCTTAGGTCTGAGGTAATGTGTTGACACTGTGAGTTGATGATGAGCTTATTACAGAGTTTTAGGGTCTAGCTAAGGACCTGGGACTGGTGAAGAACATTCTGGTTTCCTCTGCAATTGCTGCATGTAGGACTAAAAGAGTTGTTGCCATTGCTCTTTCAGAGACTATTGTGATTTTCAGAAACGATGGACTTCTGGTAGAAGAGTGATAAAATAACCTGTTTGTCTGACCCAAATAGTGAAAACAAACCTCTATTTTAAGTTGGTGGTGGTCCAGCAGAGTAATCTCAAATACATCATTCTTACTTGAACAAAGTCTGTGTTTTGGATTTCCATGGCAAGATTTTGGTAATGGTGGAGGTCTGCAGGGGTGGCTTCTGCAAGAAGCTGCTAGAAGCTTCCCCTAGGTCCAACAGAGCAAATACCAGCTGGGCTCAAGGATGGACCTGCCACTCATCAAGGCCAAGCCAAACAACAATGGTGGTAGCGCCTCTGTAACATATATTAAGAAGGAAAAACCCACGTAAGCAGAAGCTATTTGCCACCAGAAAAAGGAGTGAGAAAATGTAAGAAACTTTGCAGGCACCAACATCAGTGAAGAAGAAGGAGGAAGAGGCTCTCCAGGCTCCTGAGATCTCAGGAACTGCCTCTCTATTGTTTCCATGGGGCCTGCCCATGGAGAAGACCATGGTGAAGCAGACCCCATGGAAGACACGGTGGGGCAGTTCATGAAGAAAGACAAAGGAGATGTTGGAACAAGTTCAGAGGAGGGTCATAAAGATGTTCAGAGTGCCAGAACATTTCTCCTGTGAGGACAAAATGAGAGAGTTGGGCTTGCTCAGTCAGGAGAAGAGAAGGCTCTGAGGAGACCTTCTAATACCTGATGGGTCCTACAGGAAAGATGGAGGGAGACTCTTTGTCAGGGAGTGTATTGGTAGGATAATCATAAGGGCCTTTATTCCTATGAGGAAAGGTTGAGTGAGCTGGGGCTGTTCAGCCTTGAGAAGAGAAGACTGGGAGGGCATCTCATCAATGTTTATCAATATCTGAAGTGTAGGAGACAAAGGGAGATGGCCAACCTCTTTTCAGTGACGTGTGGGGACAGGACAAGGGGCAATGGTCACAGGAGGTTCTGCACTGATGTGAGGAAAAACTTGAGTTGTGCAGTCTCCTTCTCTGGAGATATTCAAGACCCATCTGGATGCTAACCTGTGTGACCTGCTCTAGGGAACCTGCTTTGTCAGCGTGGTTGGTCTAGATGATCTTCCAAGGTCCCTTCCAACCCCTACAATTCTGTGATTCTGTGATTCTGTGACAAGGAATAATGGGTTATGGTGTGTTGACCCTTTCTGGAGGCCAGATGCCTAACAAAGCCACTCTATAACTCTGCTACTCAGCTAGAAAGAGTGAGGGAAATATATAATGAAATGCTCATGAGTCAAGATAAGGACAGGGAGAGATTATTCCGCAGTTACCATCATGAGCAAAACAGACTCAACATGAAATAAAATGCATCTGATTTATTATTAATCAAAACAAACTAGGATAGTGAGAAATAAAACCAAGTTTTAAAACACAACGCTCCAGCCCTCTCTTCTTCCTGGGCTCAACTTTATTCATGATTTCTCTACCTCCTTCCCTCATGGCAGGGGTGTTGGGAACTGGATGGTCTTTGAGGTCTCTTCCAACCCAAACCCTTCTATGATTCTATGGTAGTGGCCAACATGACCTCATACTCTGCCTCTGACAGTGGCAATAGAATGAAGATCAGACATGCCCACCTACTTCTTCACCACCAACCCCAGATTCCCTCCTTCCTAGTTTTCTTTTGTAACACTAGGTGGTAGGTGTTTGTTGCTGGTGAATTTAGCACTTCTTGTTACAAGTTCAGAAAAGTCTTACAGAGCATTTATTGGAAAACGACTTAGAAATACCAATTTTTCAACACAACCCCTTTCTGATGGAAAAAGCCTTCCACTGAGTTAACATCAGTGCTTTTTTGAGCACCATACTGACTTCAAAGCTCACTTGATTCAATGCATTTAAGTAGTGCTTTCCCTCATGTAGCTGTATGTATTTTACATTCCACATAAAGCAAATCCTAATCATATCACCTCTTTCTGGAGTCAAATCTTGTGATCCTTACTGAGTCAAAGATTCATCCTGGGGTAGATGGAAGTGTTTCTTCAGAAATAACAGAGTAGTTCTGAGGTTTGTCCCTTTGTAAAGTAATTTGTAGGTTTTTGCCTGTTACTGTAGTATACATTCCTTTCCCTTTTTTCCCCTTAGCCTGCACTGGAACCCACTTATGTATTTTATGGAATGCCAAGAAAACAATCACAAATCATCTATTAGCAATTGGATTACACAGTCTTCTGAAACTGGTTCGATTTTTCTTTGCCAAATAAATTCTACTCCTTTTAATCCAGCTTGCTAGGAAAAAAAAAATCAAGCTGCTATACATGTTGCCTTTTCATTTTAATTGCTGGCATTTTATAAGGAATGCACACAGGTCCTAATTTGCACAAAGAACTTACTGTATATTCATTTGCAATATCAAATTCCATGCCTTGGTGGAAATTATATTTGCAATAATGCTTTGGGTCATAAAACTGCAGCGTATTATTTATTATACATTCTTAAATCTTATTACATTCAGTTGTTGAACTCGGTTTTAGCAGGCTGAAACAGCAAGGGAAGCGTTCATATTAAAAATAGTGGAGAATCAGGGCTGTCAGGCAAGAATAATTCATTGCTTGTTCAAGTCATAAGTGGAAGGTGGACACCCTCCTGAGCTTCCCATGAGGAAAGGTAATGAAAAACCTGATCTTTGAATCTGAAAAGACTTTCTTGAACAAACTAATATTGGTAGGGAGAGCAGCTGGAAATATTCTTCACAAAAACAGCACCTCTGGAAACGGATTCTTCCAAACCTGCAGTTACAAAACACAATATGAGGCACCAAAAATTGGTTGCCAAGACAGCCAGACTAGGTCTTTGGGAGCACTTTGTCCTGATGCTGGGTAGCTGAAACAGGTAGAGTTGCAACACCAGTTTCTCATTTGGGAGTCTGTAAATTCTCTGGAAGACCAATCATTGCTGATGATAATAATTGATAATTATTTGTAAAAGGATAAGAAGGGTAAGGGTGTGGCTTTCAATCTTGTTAGAAGACTATGTACATGTTATTAGTGGCTCTTTCATACCAATTAAAAGCTCAAGAGTTGCTCCTGATACAGCACCTATTCATTTCCTTCTAGGAGCATAATGTCTTTGTTTTTTAGCAAATACCCAGAAAAGCAATAATATAGGAGGAAAAACCAAAATGAATCTCAAGAGACTCTTCTGCCTGAAATTACTAAGCAGTTTAGTACACTGTTTGAGTAAGAAAGTAGAACAATGATCCTAAAATCCAGGCTCCTGACCTCCTCTGAATTTTTTTCTGCTATGGAATCTCTGTTTGAATTTGTGTCTCAGTTTCATTGCAGTAGCCTGCACGATGAACCACACACTGCCTCCAAACCCAAAGCAGTTGTAAGGAATATGAGGGGATTAATTTATAAACACATTTTGTCAAGCACATGAACAGACTAAGGTGTAAAATGTGGAGCTATATTTGTTTTGAAAAAAATAACAGTGGAGTCTGCTTTGCCACTCCTATATAACAGGAGAATTGAACAGTATGGTTTACCCAGGATCTCCGCTGGAAATGTGTGTGTCCTTGGATTGACTGTGCCTCTAACTGCCAGTGACCGATGCAGTTTTTCCTTATCTTAAAGTGGCATTCGCAGACGTAATTACATTTTTGATTTTAAGGATCCAATCCTACATTCCTCACACATGTGAAACTCCCAGAAAAAGCAGGAAGAGCTTGGGATTTGTCAGGAATGCAGGAACCAAGGCTTTGTAGTTGTGGCTCTTCTTTTTGTCTGGGGCTTTTTTAATGTTTAAGGAGGGTTGCTAATAGGGTTGCTTTACCATCAGCTGACTTCATGTATTCTTTTTCACTGAAGGAAAAGAATTTTCACTGCATCTGTACCAGAATAACAAGAATGCTCAGAACATTCTCTGCATTAACTTCACTGCCCTAGCAGAGGTAAACAGAGAAGAAAACCAAGTATATATTTTTCTTTGTAATGAGACTTTTGACTGATATAACTATAGAAAACAAGTGCCAGAACCAGGACAAATGCCAAAACCCTAAAACCTACCAGAATTATCTAACATAGAATTTAATCTTCTGCTTATGCTATTTTGCTTTGATTCACAACAAAGTAAGATTTCTGCTTCATGAGCATCTGCTGTGTATCACTGCAAATGATTACACATAGCTGCACAGGTGCCTGGAAAAAGGGAGAATATACTGTTTGGAACATGCAAACAACTATATTTGACTTTATGAATATCATAATTCCTTCTGAAAAATGTGAACTGCTTAAACAAATAATCCTTTCATAAGTGTTTATTCTAGAAAGCCATATTTCATTTTCCAGAAAATTACATGCAGCAATGGCTGACGACAAATGGTGATTTGTCAACCATGGCATTCAAAGAGATGAGAACTTTGGGGTTTTGTATAGAAATTAAGAAATTAAAAAAAAAGGTTCTTGTACTAGAAGGTGTTTGTGAAAACAGTCTGAAATGAAAATAAACAAACACCTACAGTGGTGCATAGATTAAGGTTAACCTCAAACTCATTTAGAGTGAAAACTCCAATGTGAAAAAACTCGGTGAAGAAAAGCAACTCTCTCAAGACAACCTCAGTGAAAACTCATCACTGCTGCATGTCATGTTTGCCTCCAATAACTTTTGTCAAGACACAAGGAATAAAGAGCTTCATACATGCATTAGGACACCCATGTAGCTCATTACCTCAGAAATGCCTGGTGTATAAGCATAAAATCCATCAAGAAAGAGGTTTCCTGCAGCCCCCTGTGCTGCTGGGACCCACCCCAACCCTGCAAGGTGAGCATAAGAACCATCTTCAGACTGGAGAGGTGACCGGGAGGTGACTGGGGCACATCACAACGAGGCCTTGTGAAAATGAAAGGAATTCCCTCAACCCACTTAAGTTCCCCAATGTCCTGTCTGTATGGGCAGTAGGTTTATTGCTATCTCCCAGTTTGCCTCATGAAAGAAAATACTCTGCCTTTGAGAAAGAAGAGTGATGAACATAAGAACATCCCTCCAAACGCCCCACACAGGCATGCCATTGCCTATTGTTACCTCTCCTAATGTCTTGGTGCTCGCTCCCAGAGTACAATTCACCAACCTGAATCAGATATCGTAGTTGAACATACAGGGAACAGGAAGAGATACGTATGTATGAACAGCACATCCAGCATGTCAAACTGGACACTGTCCTGTGAGGTACCTGTTCTACTGGCATTGGAATTACTAACAACTTAAGGCATTCAAGAAATGTAAAAAAGAAGGGATACCTGAAAAGTTGGTGTTTCAACTTGGGCTTAAATGAGTACCTGCAGCCGTGACTTATTTTCACAGATTCACAGAATTGCAGGGGTTGGAAGGGACCTCAAAAGATCATTGAGTTCAATGACCCTGCCAAAGCAGGTTCCCTAGAGCAGGTCACACAGGTTGGCATCCTGATGGGTCTTGAATGTCTCCAGAGAAGGAGACTCCACAACTGCTCTGGGCAGCCTGTTCCAGTGCTCTGTCACCCTCACCACGAAAAAGTTCTTTCTCAGTGCATCATCTCCTGTAGTCCAACTTGTGACCATTGCCACTTGTCCTGTCCCCACATGTCACTGAAAAGAGGTTGGACATCTCCCTTTGTCTCCCACACTTCAGATATTGATAAACATTGATGAGATCCCCTCTCAGTCTTCTCTTCTCAAGGCTGAACAGCCCCAGCTCACTCAGCCTTTCCTCACAGGAAAGATGCTCCAGGCCCTTCAACATTGTTGTGGCCTCCCCTGGACTCCCTCCAGGAGTACTGTTTTGTCTGTTTTGTACTGAGGAGCCCAGAACTGGATACAATACTTCAGGTGAGGCCTGACCAGGGCAGAGTAGAGAGTCTCTGAAGGCTAAATTAATCAAAAAACAAATATCAAACTGATTTTACATCATGTAGCCATCTATTTTATATGTATTTTAGGGCACAGCTAGAAGAAACGGAGCTGCATGACTTTCACACAAGAGTTTAATGGCTACAGAGCTTGCTGAAGATCTGAGATGACTGTTTTTTACATCTGATTGGGACTAAGAAGAGGAAAAAAGAGCTGGGTTAGCTCTGCAAGCAAATGATTTGGTTACTTTGCTGAGAGAAGAAAGTTTTGGGGTTATCATAGAATCACAGAATGTTTCCAGCTGGAAGGGATCTAAAAAGGATCACCAAGTTCCAACCTCCCTGCCATGGGCTGGGATACCTCTTGCTAGACCGGCTGCTCAAGGCCCCATCCAACCAGACCCTGAACACTGCCAGGGAGGGGGCAGACAACACTTCCCTGGGCAGCCTGTGCCAGAGCCTCACCATCCCCACAGTGCAAAATTTCTTCCTATCATCCACTCTAAATCTACCCCCTTCCAATCTAAAAATATTCCCCCTCATCACTACAGGCCCTGCTAAAAAGTCCCTCCTCAGCTTTCTTATAGGCCTCAGTAGGTTCCAGTCATTCCCTTAGTATTTAGGGTTTTATCCAATGCTTGCTTAATGTGGAATATGTAAACAGCTAAGGCACCTTGCAAGTTCCTATGTGATTAAGTGGTGGGGTTTTTGTGGACCACTCATCTAAACGGCTGAATAATATCAGTGAGACCTTCATAACACTTCTGCATGGGATATTTAGTTCGTAGAAGGTACTACCAGTGATTTTAGTTGTGGTTGTAATAAATTACAAAAAAACCCAAAACAGAATAAACTAGTGTGCCCAGTTTTTGCTCAGCTGTCTGTCCCAGTAGGGCTTTGCTGGGCTGCTAGCACTAGCTCTGTGTAAAGGCAGCAGGGCTAATTCTACTGTGGGGCACCTGCCTGCGGGACATCTTCTCTTGAGAAAGACATTCATTTATCTTACTCCCTCCAGGCTCTCATGAGACTTCATGGAAACACAGTTTGTAGTTCCGTGCTCCAACAAGACGCATGACACCTTTAGAAGTCCATGATACCTCTGAGCTACCCATGCTGGCTCTTTTGAGAGTCCACAGAGACAGGCACTTCCAGCAAGCAATTCATCACTTAGTAATGTTTGGGTGAATCACACCCTATTTTATTACCTGACCAGCTCAGGTGCCAGTGTTTGGCCAGAGGGTTCCCACCCTTTGTGCCTGGCTGAAGTGACAACTTGAAATGACTGCTGAGCAAATGCCTGCTATCACCTCATGCACATTTGGAGGGAGAGGTGTTAAAAAGAAGGGGTTCTACACCCTTTCGTCTCCATCAAGTCTCTCAGATGCTATGTATCCTCAGGATCTGTTGAAAACAGGAAAGGCTGTGCTGCCCTACCCCAGATACCAGCACAATCTGCATTGTTACATTTGCAACTGTCATGCAATGTCATGCGAAAGACATGCAGAATACTTCTATTTTTTTTAGATGCTTTCATGCCATCTGCATTGTTATAACTCTGATGTTCACTGATCATCCTTCATAGCTCTAGCTTATTCTATATCTAGTTCCAGTAGGGGTTTGCATGCACCAAAATTGCTGGAAAATTTTCCCTCTCCCCCCAAAAAAATATTTGAGAGAAAATCAAAGATGACCTCTCTGAGACATCTTCTCCAAACAGCTCCAACTTTAAAATGCAAAGAAATATCTTGTCCAATACCAGCTTGTCTGTAGCACTCCTGGTGTACCCATATGTGTAAAATATTTAAATGGCTCTGGAATGGCATTGGTTAAAACATTCATTTGTTTTCTGTATTTATCTGTTTCTTTTTGAGTGCAGTTCAATATTGATACTGTCAGTTAATACATCAGCAGCAGGATAAGAATTCATCAGAAATAATGGTACTCTTCAAAAGAATGACCCTGATAATCCTCATAGGTTGTTTTCTGCTTTGATATCTTTTTATTGCAAAACCCAATAATTTTCTCTCAGCATTTGTTAAACAGTAGATTACTCCTAATGTAAAAATATCACGAGGAAATATATTGCCACTCTTTAAAATCATATAACTAGTGGTTACAAGTACAACTTTATAGTGACCTTTTTCTTTTTTCCAAATGAAACCATCATCATTACAAAACTCGAAGCACTCTATTTAAATTGCAGCTTGTTACCTATCTTCTGCAATAACATGTTTTTAAATTACAATCATTCAGTGCTTTTAAATCTGATACTCTCCACCCTGCTAGCACAGAGACTCTGTGCTAGATGTCAGTGGCATTCCACGGAGGCACAGGAATCTTCACTAATGAACCCAAAGCAGATGAGGGTCATCGTTAATGTTTGACTGTATATTTACAGAGGGCGGTTTGATGGGGAATATGGGAAAATTAATAGATCTCCCACCTTGCTTCCTTAGCCATAAATACTGCTTGAGAACAAGTGGCTTGTGTTTAGGCACATACTTAGATGGATTTCATTCAAGCTAACGATCAAATATCACTGAATTTCCACAGGCACATGAAATTTAAATTTTTTTTCCTGAATAATTTTTTGTTTGAACATGATGCAACATGAAGTGGATTACAAGTATGTCACTCATTGGGCAGCAGGAAAGGAGTTACCTTCCACAGGAGGCTAAATTCATGCGAAATATGGAGGGAGGATGAGCATTGAGCAGTCACCTGCAAGGAGACACCCGATTGTAAAACTACCACAGCACCATCTCAAATATGTATCAACACCACCTAATTTCCAAGGGCAGAGAATCAAGCAGGGAATCAGCACATTGACTGCAGCTGGCTTTAGATCAATGCCACTTCTGCACTATGAAACCACTGTGAGAGGCTTTAAAACATATTGTGGGGTATCCCATTCCCGCACATTGCAGTTATTTGTGAAAGCAATTGTCAGTTTAGTGTTGCTTCTGTAAAACACAGTTGTCCTTAGCTTTGTGCCCTTTATTTTCTGCCTTGTAACCTTTTTGCAAAAAAGGGTGGTGCAAAAATATTCACTGAAACTCCTGTGAAATCTACTGGCAGTATGCCACTCTTAAGGACACTAGAATATTTGTATTTTTTTCCTACTGAATATTATTACTTCTGAAACTAGACCATATTTATACTGGATAAAATCAAACATGCCACGGAGCACGGGGCTGAACAACAAGGTGATAAGTATGCTCAAGTTCCACCTATGTTTTATTTTTCATCGTGAGTGCCAGCAGCCAAGGTGGGTGATGGCTGTGTCAGTGCAGACAGTGGCACGGGCAGTTCACAAGTAAATGCTGTTGGTTTCATGTGGTGGTGGTGGTGAGTGCTGAGCTGGGAGCGAGGGGGGAGAACGTGGCTGTGTGTGTTCATGGGGTTGGAAGGGCCATCATGTTTCACAGATTCCCAACAACAAATTCTGACAAGTGAAAAATGTTTGATTTTTAAAAGTCACACAGCTCGCCTTTTTTTTAAACACTTTCAGTATTTATTTAACCTAGTAAATAGGTTTATTAGCAAGGTTCCATTCTTTGTAGTTTAGGTAATGGATTTACCATATGTTTATGCTTTAAGGACTTGTGTAAGACTGCTAACACCTATTTCTCCACCTCCTGTCTCAGGGGTTAAGACCTTGGTATGTTGCCAGTTTACTGCTGTGGTCCCTTCCCCTTGTATAATTACAGTCATTCCCAGAGTGAAGGAAATTCCCTGAGCTTTTGCTCTAACTAGCCACAATGTTTCACTACAAAAAGGCACTTCTTTAAAAGAAGAAAAGTAATAAAACTTTCACATTATTAACTTTTTCCCTTTTAAAAGAGGCTGAAAAATGCCATTGTACCACATTAAAGACCTGTACATAAGACTCACCATTGGCTAATGAGCCTTGTTAGTACAATCTACCACATGCAACTGCCTTCAAGTGCTGCTTTTAACTTAACCTTGATGTAGTGCCAGGAATGTGCAAAGGATATACTTTGATGGTGGGGCTGTCTAATTCTTCCCTCCCCCAGCCTTTTCCATATTGATGCACTTCAAAATATCCGTAACATTTAAATTTTACTGTTCTTTAACAGAGCAACAAGTTTGTATCCCTTAGAGGAGAAATGAGTAATTATCTGTCCTACAGAAATAAGCAAGTGGATCACTTATTTATAATAGAAATGATAGGAAGGTGTTGATACTTTATACTCGTGACGTGACTTTCTACCTGCAGATACAAAGCACTTCATAAGCATCCTCACAAGTCCCCTGTGAAGGAGGCATCATAATCTCTGTTTTATCATTAATAAAACAAGTTCTGTGAATTTCCAAAGATGATACAAAATACCCAAATCAGAAACATGATCAGAAGAGTTTTTACTTGTTTCCTCTTTGATTATGAGTCATTTCCTCCCATCACTGGAGTGAATTATTTTGGTAGCAGTGCTACTGGAATTTGTTTAAATTTCATGTTATGACCAGATGTGTTCTCCACAGAAACACATATTTGATTTATATAATAATATTTAAAACGCAGGTAATTTTCTGAAGATATTTGTGGCATATGTGGCATTACTCTTCCCTTGAATAAAATGACTAAGATAATGAAATTAAATCTTAAACTTCCCATGAAGACTCTTTATAGACATTATAATTTTCTTGAGTTTTATCTAGTTGATTGACTTATCTTTTTTTTTTCTGTTATTCCCTTGATTGCATTCTCAAAACATATAGGAGCTGTTATCTAAATGTTTTAATTTTCCATCATTTGAGAATTTTGTGAATGAAAAAATTGTCTGATATTCTTGAAACAAGACATGAAAGCTCATTCATAAGGGGTCATTTCAAGGGTGAAATGGATGACAGACCATGGAAAAATGAATAGCAAGGGACCAACAAAACTTTCTGCTAAATGTATCCCAAAAGTCAAGAGAAAAAAGTACTCTCTTGTATATGAAAAACTTGGGAAGCCTTCATGACACAATTCAGAGTCTGGTGGAAGTGGAAATTAAAATTCTTTTTATTTACTGCTATGCTTCTTGCATCCATTGCGTATGTCAAACTGTTTGTCATTTATTTTCTTTATATTTGGACACAAAAAAAAAAAATCCAGGGTGATATTTTGAATAAGTGAAGTCCTACCAGGACCTAAATAGGACCATACTGTAGTTTCTGAAAAAGCTACATGGTGTAATTGTTGTCCAAATGTACTTAGGTGTACAAAAGTAATAAAAAATATCTGGGAAGCTGTGGGGTTGTCTAGAACACTTAGCATATGAAATTTCAAGTTAATAGGACAGGACAACTGATAGAATTAGAAAAACTGAGTATGAATCACCACCTTTCAGTAAGGACAGAATTAAATCTCTCAAAAAAAATGTGAAGGCAATTAAAAATGAAGCTTCCTTCATTCCATCCTCCTCACAGTCAGGAAGGAAAGCATTTTCCACATGCCAGTTTCTGCCATAGTGGAAGGAGATCTGGTGCAAATTTCCAGGTTGCATGAGTGTAATAACACAGTTGAATCAAAATAAAGTGAAAAATACAAGATTATAAAAGGGCATTTGTACATTTGTGCATTTTTTCCCCCTCCACCACCTTTTTTATTATGGCGTACTAACCACTCACTGTCGTTGTCTTGAGCTTTTGTCAATCTGGTTCTCTCTCTGTCTTTCTAGAATAGCTTTCTAAAGGAGAAAGTATAATATTCTAAGTGCAATTTTAATTTCTTCTTTAATATATTCTCAGGAATTATGAGAAATTTTGACCATTTCACAATATGGAGGACTGACTAGAACTGGTTGACATAGGTTTTTTTTCAACAAATAGGTATAAGTAGTTTTAATTTCTTTATTATTAATAATATTTCAAATATTTAATATTAATATTACTATTTCAAGTTTTCAATTTATTTATGAAATGTTTTCTGAAAGATTTATGGTACACCTTTTTAATGAAAATCACTTGATTGTATTTAATCCTTGGTTAATCAAATCTGTTCCTTTTAAAAAGAAAAAAATATAATTCACATATTTAAGAAAAAAGTGTCAGCTTTGCAAAAAAATTCTGTGATCTATTTAATATCCAAAACATCAACTTCAAAATATCACAAAGCCTTGTTATGTGATAAACTTGAGACTTAAAATGGGATTTCCCTGATCAGTGGATAATGAAATAGCATGCAATGTGAAAGCTTAGATGATGGCAAAGGATGAGAGAAGCATGTACAGATTGAATGGGGAGCTGCAGGGATAAAGGTAAAAGAAATGAGAAGCTTGAGATTCGGACAGAGTAGCAGGATTTGCTTTCACCTTGTATCAAACTTCTTACACTTATTATAAACATCAGGACAGTTTGGTTAATTACAGCAAAGAGTTCTGTTGAAACCAAGCAACTTGATGTTACTAAAACTAGAAACCCTTAAAAGAATATATAAAGGCAACATGGCGCTAGTATTTAATGAAAAATTACCTGTATGTGTATGAAATGCAGTTTTTGACAAGGGTTTGAATAAGAATCCATATGAGCTCTGCCTGCATTGAGTCCAGTCTGCTTACACAGGCAGAATTGTTTGATTTTCTCTGTTCGTCCCCCCAAGTAGTATAAAATCCCTGTTAACATTCTTTCTTGCACTGTGTTTGCTAATTAACTCTTCCAGCACTGGTATGTGTTACAGATTGGCCAAATATGATCTGTTCTGTTAATATCTTTATGGAGAAGGGATCTGGCATTTCCATGTAGTCAAGCTATCTTTCTGAGACAATTGCATGTCATTCTAGCTATGATATACTTCAAATTAAGGTTTTCTTTTACTGACTGAAGAATTCTGGGATTTTCCAGAATCCCATGATTTTCGTGGCCTTCATTTAAATATCAGAATTGTTTATCTTGCTTTCCAAAGCACAGCTTTGCAAGGCACAACTTTGCGATCAGAAATTGATGGTCTTGTTTTCCAAGGAAAAAGATGTATAAAAGACTGCTGTTCTTCTCTTGATAGGTCAGGAATCTTCCACTGAAGTGTGACCAGACAGTTTATTTGAGCTGCTGACACACAGAAATAAGTGGTTGGACATGCACAAGGAGAATCCTATATGGTGGTCAGCCAATTTCTATTTCTGTGAGGAAAAAAATAAAATTAAAATGTTACTATCTAGTAATAGTATTAAATCTAATAGTATTTCATGGGTATTATCCTCCAGCCAACCAGGCTTATGGATTTAGGTGTCAAGAGCGCTGTAACAACACCTAGACCCTCCTCAGTTTGGCTTACTGGAGTTTGTAGGAGTGGCCGTAACTCCACAGCTTGTAGCAGCCTTCAGTTCAGTATTGAGGCCTTGAAGCTACACTGCTCTGAACTTGTTGAAGCTGCTGCAGTGGAGAACTATGACGTAGTGAATAATTTGCCTGGAAAGCATGTTGCTGATAAATGGATGGGAACTCTGGAGACTAGTGACAAGAGCAGCATTTCTTCTATTTTTAGAGGACTTGTATAAGTCCTCTTGCATAAGGACTATCAGACTGAAAAGACAGAGAAAAGTACGAAGGAACTCAGATATTGAACTTTTTTCTGTATTTCAGCTTCCAAATCTAGTTTGTTTCTTCATTAAAGCCACTTTCTTTTATCTTTCATTGTAAATACCTTCTTCCATAATTCTATTAAAACAAGACATAAAAAATGGCACAACTCTGTGTTCTACACTAATGTCTGTAGTGCACATTTTTGTAAGCATAATCCTGAACAGACTGTCTCTCTTTTGCACTGTACTATAAGAGTACTTTCCTAGAGAATGGTAACTGATTGTAAATGGCAAAGCAAAAACTTTGGAAAGTGGCTGAGGCCTCTGATCATGATGGGTAGTGTAGGAGGAAACTGAAGGAAATCAAAGTTAGAAGTGACTTCTGGAGATGATCAGGCCCAAGCTCCTTGCTCAAAACAGTGTAGAGCATTTAGATCTGCTAGGGCAATTTTCTGAGAGCCATGTCCAGTTGGCATTGGAATATGTCCAAGAACCTCTCTCAGCAATCTGCTTCAGTGTTTGACAGCTCACATAGTAAAAATATTTTTTCTCATGTTTAAATATAAATAACACAGTTTATGCCCATTGTTGATTATAATTTCAGTGGGCACCACTGAGAAGATCTGGGTTCTTTCTTCTTAATCCACCCATCAGATATTCATACACCTCTGACAGTCTGATGTGGAAATGTTTGACAGCATCCTGAAAGTATGTTCATGTTCCATAGGCAGTCACAGTAATCTCTGGAGTTAATGGGTGTGCTTACCACATCAGGTGGGCATATTAACAATGCATTGGGCTGTAGGGAAGTTGTGCATGGGGAAAAAACAAGGGAGGAGGGAAGGGTCGTCCTTGATTGCTTCACTGGCCCAAATATGCACTGATGGAGTTGTGCATAACCACATGTGGCAGAAGGACGTGACTGGAGCCATAGGTCATAGGAGAGGGTGAATAGTCACAGCAGAAGAGGACAGTGTACCTGGGACTATGAGGAATCCAAGAATGAGTGGGGTTTTTTGTGGGGAAAAGCAGATAGAAGGGAGCATGACTATCAGGAAAGCAAGTGTGTGTTTTTGAATGAGGAAACTGTATAATACTAAATGCTTCTGTGTGTTAGGGGATTCAGGAATGTTCTGTTTATCTGTAAATAAGTTTGCCACCTATATTATGATCCAGTCTTAGACAGAAATTATAATTATGTTCTTACTTGCGGTGGATTATTCACTGTCTCTCTGTTGTACAGACTGACTGACAGAATGCAGCCCCCACAAAACAAAGTGTAAACATGCACACTCATTTTTACCAAAAAGTTCCTTGTTCTCACCAGTTGTTTGCAATCTCTAGTATTGGTTGATCTGGAAGGAAATATTGGTACATCAAGGCAGCAGTGAAGTTCTGGACTCTTGTAAAACCACTTTTCATTGGTAATAGACTTCACCTTCTCTATAAATAATGTAAATTAATAATTTTATTTTAATTAATTAATTTTATGATTAATCTCTATACTACTTTATAGATAAATCCAGTAGAAGTGGAATGATTACTGTGCAGAAAAGGCATCATGAACAAAAATTTTTCTCAGCATCTTTAACAATTTGGCCAAATGCTCACACTGTCCACGCTCACTCCTGGCCAGAACAGTGGGATGGCATCATCTTTCCAGTCATGTAGTTGCTCTGTACATAATCTCACTGGATTTTTCCTCCTCCTGTCTTGGCAATCTTGAGGTTTTGGCACAAGTGAGGATCACTAACTGCTGGCAGGAGGTCACCAGGCCAGAGAGGAAAATGAGTTTTGGCCTAAGACCTCAGAACTGTAATAGAGCACAGTTTTATGTTTTATGTCTAAGGAAATACTACTGAGAGCTACTGAACATCTACAATCCTTACTGACCTCGAAGATGAGAATCCACATTAAAAACTCCATCACTGTCTGCAGTATTAGGATTACTTCCATAATTCAAGTCCTTACACTCTGTATCATGGTATAAACATTTTTAAAAATCCATTTAATCTCATGTTTACCTTTTGCTTTAGCTCTTTCCTTTTGTCATCATTCTGTGGATTATTGCTCACACAGAGGCCTTGTGTGCACAAGCTCCCCAGATTTTCTATTATACACAAAGATAGCTTGTTTACACAGAGTTTTACAATTCCCTTTTACTCTATGTCAGCAGACTAAGTTGTGGTCTCTTGGTTCATGCCAGCAGAATGGGAATTTAATTTTCACAAGAAAGGTAAAGGTGCAGTGATTTTGTATCTCCTGGCTTTTGGGGCCACCAAGGAGGATGAAAAAGATTCCACACACCTTTTCAGTTAGCCAGACTGTATGTTCAAATGTGATTTTACAAATAATAGCTCACACAGCACATTTGTATCCATGTTTAAGAACTACATAAAGCAATTTGAGCTGTTACACAATGCCAAATGTTCTCCTTAACCCACAGTTTCTCCCATCATTATCTAAGCTCTTTGGGTTCATGCAGTAGCAGGGTAAAACCCACTGTGACTAGGGAGGGATTGGTGCAGCCGGGATTTCTCTCTTACATACCAGAGATAAATTAGTGAAAGAAATTATGTCCTCTTGACTTTTGTTGTTGCCTAAATCTCAGGCTTTGCAACTGTTGTCAGCTGGGTAACCTTGGGATTTGTGTATTGCCTTGCAATCCACTGGAGAGCCATGTTCATATAAGGCATTTAGGCACCTCCCAACTTTCCCCATTGCTCTTACTTACTCAGAGCACTTTGCTCTCTCTGTGATGTGGGTATAATACCTGGCTTGGTACTTTAGATTATAATATCAGACAGCAGCAGAGCTTTTGAGATTCTGGACGATAAGACTTCAAAATGTTAAACACTGTGACTCCTGGTACCTCACTGAAGAGCAAAGCATGTTTTAGAGAATTTGAAAGTCTGCTCAGAAATGGATTTTTGTGGGAAAACTGGTTTGCAAGATCTACTCCTGCCTTACACAATGGGTACATAATGGGTCTTGTAGCTGAGTCCTGTTACTTCACTGTAATCTAGAAGTCTCAATCTCCGTTTTACATGAAAGTGCAGTCTGATAAAGCAGATGGTGAGAGACAGAATTAGTGCATGGGAATTTTGAAAGGGGTTGTACTTCAGGGGGTCATACCTCTCTCTCAGCTCACTGAGGGATTTTAAATCATCCTGTAGGTATAATATTAATAGTAAGCATTGTTCCTATAGATTTTGATGTTCCACTTCAGGCTTTCTAGCTATTGTGCTACTTAAAGCATTATGGGTGAACAGTAGTTTGAAATACTTCAAATAACAGCTATTTCACACCATTTTCAACTGACAGTCAAAGAAAAATGTCTTGTAAAAGTATCCTGGCAACAGGGTTTATATCAGTGTAATTCTTGTACATGTATTAGCACGCTGTGGAACATCACAGTGTTCAGAGAGGAGAGCTGCAAATACATTTTTCATCCCAAAGTGGCAGTTTTCCTCAACTATAGCAGTAACGATTAACTAACCATCCAAACCAGAATATTTGTGTGGAAAGATAATAAAAATAAAATAAAATCAGATTGCATAAACCATCTGTAGGGCATTACCACTATGTGCATTTAAAAAGCTCTTCCCTTTTTTAGAATCTGTGGTCCTCAACCATGGGGCTGTTAATCTGAACCCTCTGTGTTTAGATGTTCGTACGATGCCACGTATCTTTAAAATGCTTCTGAGTGATTTAGAAGTATTTATAAGAAACATTCGGGGGTGAAGCCTCCAACTTTGTGAAGGAGGTGGTAATTTGCACAAAGCCTGTCTATTGGGAAAGAATAGTTTGAGCACAACCAACAGTGCTTATTTAGTCACAGGCAAAGTAAACGGAAGACTACAATGACAGACTGCCTGAGATGGCAGATGAGGACATGCAGTACGTTGCTTGAATAGCCAGTCTCTGCCTCCTACCTGCACAGCCTTCTGCTCTTTCAGCGCTGTCACTGAGCCAGGGATTGTGTTTTTGCAGCAGCAAGAGAGAAGCAGTGGGAGTAGGAAGCTTAAATTGCCTGGGTTCTTCCCAGCTTTCTGGCCTGGCCCTGCTCTTTCCCCTCCAAAGCGTCTTGTCCTCATTTCTGCAGTCAGAAATGTCAGTTTTGTGTACGCTGTCAGGAAGCTTTGAAACCAAGGAAGAAACTGCCCCAAATGACCCCAAGTGTAGAATAGGTTCCAAAAAGCAGAGTACCAGGGAATGTCACAGGATCTGCTAAGATTCTTCTGATTTTTAAGTAGAAGAGGTGCAACTGCAGTGGCAATAGGTGGTGATATGAAGCATAAAAAGACATTGAATATGTCTAAGACTCAAATGTTTCTGAAGGCAGCCAAACTTCAATGGGCAAACTTCAATTTGTGACATAATTCAGAACAGAAGGGGGAAAAAATAGAAAAACAAAGTATGTGATATGTGACTGCTGTAACTATGTGACATACTTGAAATAGACTCTACTATTTGGCTCAACACTTCTACTTGAAGTAGAAGTGTTGAGCCAAATGAACAATTTGTGTGTGTGTGTGTGTGTGTGTGTGTGTGCGCGCGCCGATACAGTTCCAGAAGAATTAATCCCAGGTCAAGTACAATCTACATGTGGTCCTTACTTCAGCCACAACGGGTATCACCTGTTTACACATACCAACATAAAATCAGTATAATCATTATGTCATATGTGCTGGCTAACTCAGCAGGGGTGTGATTCTTTAATGATGCGTGTTTTGAACTGAATTTATACTTCAGGTGATTTGGAAGTGCTTGGGTCTAGTATTAATAAAGGTAGGGCTATACACACAACACAGCCATGAAAGTATACTCACCTGGAGTATTGTATCCAGTTCTGGGCCCCTCAGTTCCAGAAGGACATAGAACTCCTGGAAAGAGTCCAGTGTAGGGACACCAAGATGATGGAGTGGAACATCTTCCTTCTGAGGACAGGCTGAGGGAGCTGGGTCTCTTCAGCTTGGAGAAGTGGAGACTGAGGACTGACTTCATTAATGTTTATAAATATATAAAGAGTGAGTGTCAGGAGGATGGATCCAGGCTCTTCTCAGTGATGGCCAGTGATAGAACAAGGGGAAATGATTCCAAACTGGAACATAGAAAGTTCCACCTAAATATAAAGAGGAACTTTTTCACTGTGAGGGTGATGGATTACTGGAACAGTCTGCCCAGAGAGGTTGTGGAGTCTCCAGAGAAGGAGTCTCATTCAAGACTAATCTGGACATGTTACTATGTGATCTACTCTAGATGATCCTGCTTAGGTAGGGGGGTTGGACTTAGTGATCTTTCGAGGTCTCTTCCAGCTCCTAATATTCTATGATTCTGTGAAACTTGAGCTATATGGACTATTTGATTAAAACCTGGCATTTTTGGGTCTTGGTGAGTGAACTTGAGTGAATCTTTCATAAAGTGCTTCATTGGTTTAACTTCCCAATCAAAAACTTACATCCTGCCTGCACAGAAGGACCTACTCATGGCAACTTCTTGTATCTGTAGCTACAACAGTTATTATGATGAGGAAGATTATGGACTGTGCAAAACCTCAGACACTTTACTTAAGATTTTAGTTTTTGATGATATTCTGTGTGGCTTGAGTATACCTGTGAACATCTCTTCTCCCTCAGTAAAACATGGTTAATTAAATATCATATATAAAGCATTTGAACATGAAGGTGTCCAGGATGGTACAGGTTTGCAGGGAGCATCAGAAATGGATACATTCTTTGCATCTTCATTATATTGCATGTATGAAAAGTAGAATTTATATAGGGGCTATTGACAGCTATTGCTACAACTAACAAGATGAAAAATCTGAGGTCTCTTCATTATAAATTAGCTCTGAGCAATTTACTGGTAATAGACTTGTAAAATTTCAGATGGGATAAATGTGTCCAAGGTTTTTTTAATCCCTCTAAATGTAGCTGGTTAAAAAGTTCCTCCCACTCTGCCCCACAACAGGCGATTTTGAGTAGCTGCAACACAGTATACTGCAGGTGTAGCCAGGATTTCAGTGGCAGATGAACTTCTTCCAACTGAATTGGATTCTCAGGTGAAACAGCTTTTGATGAGTTAAGGATTTTGGAGGTTTGAGTCCTCCTGCATTTTGTCAGGAGCCTTGGATGTGAGGAGAGCTTGAAGAAGAAACACGTAGTGAAGATTAGGCAATGCTGGGTTTTTTTGCATTGCCTCACCAGGCAATTCTACAATGCAGCTGTGAAAGAGAAATGGAAATAGTACTATAGGCTTGAGGTTCTACATTAATTATCTTTAAGATGTGTTTTGATGTCAAGCAGTAGCACTAATTTCATATGGCATAGCAGCCTGTTTTAGCTACATTTATTTGTTTTAATAAAAAAAAAAACTTCAACAAACTACAAATTGCCTTTTACATTAAAATTAAGAGGACTAAAACCAGTTCAATCTAATGTTAAAAGCAGAAATTAAAGACAATGAGGACAAAAAAGAAAAGATAGGGAACAGGATTTAGATATACAAGTATACATTTATATTTTTGAAATTATTTGGTTTTCTGTTTTCTGTATCTGTAAAGAACTCATCTAGATCATTGTCTTACTAATGTAAGGAAAACAATGCTTAGCAAGCTGAGCAGTTTTACTTCCATCCTCCATCTGCCCATAGTGTTACTCTGACCACACAATGAAAACAGACACAAGAAGCTGTCAACAAAGGAAGAATTCCCACTAAAAACCTGAAACACTTTTTATGAAAGACAAAGACATATGAATGAAAGAGGGAAACAGGTAAGAAAAAAAGCTTTTCTGGAACCTTGCTTAAAATACGATAAAATGTATGAAAAGGAAGGATCAGAGGACAAGATAATGAGAACCATCAGCAGGTTGACTTGCTGCAAGGCTCTTCATATTCTAAGGAACACAGGAAATTTCCTGAGTGCAGAGGTAGCAAAATATTGAAAGGCAATTATAGATGTTTTAAGTGGACAGAGCTCTGCCAGGCTACAAAAATTACATCCTTCAGTCTGAAGAGGAAGCAGTAAGGGGAGAAATAGAAAAATTCTTGGCAAGAGTTTTGTAATCTTGCCAAGGATGGCAGAGACCCTAGAAAAAGGGACAGATGGCTAACTCAATTCCTGACACCAAGAAACTGATAGGAGCAACATGCCTATATAGTTGACTTCTCTTGTAAGGAAGATTAAAGGATAATCAGCAAGGTGTTTCAATAATTTTAATGACTGTTGTGCACATATTTTTGTACTTCCTAGAAAACAGGATGGACTAGGTGATATCTTGGCATCTTCTAAAATCTTACATTTTTAATTACTCTGGTTTAAAATAACTTGGCAATTTCAGCTGTACCATGAGAAGAAAAGGAATTTTAAAATAAAGAGAATTTTCCTTCATCCTGCTATAGATACAGACCTATAAAAGAACTCCATTAAGGGGGAAATCTGAAAAACAGAGTTGATAAGAAATATGTGAGTTGTCATGCTGTATAGCAAAGACAAGATAATAATATGTTTGAAGTCATTCAGATGGACTCCAAAGCATGGTGGGAGGGTGGAGGCAGAGGACCAGCAGTCAGATATTTTCTACACATTGCCCTATTAGCTGTTGTTTCCTTTATCTTTCTGTTCTGAAATGTATCTAATAAGGCACTTAACTCCTACAGAAATTATTACTCTCTCAGACCCTGCTGAAATGCAGCTTAGTTTATATTCAGGTGTTTAGTATCACTGGACTGAATAATGTTCAGAATAGGGAAGGAGAACTTTGTAAAAACCTCCTTTTGTCAAAGGAATTGTTCTCAAGTATCAGTCCTTTCACTTAATGGAATGAAATATTCCACTCATTGTGTCTGACAAATCATCCTGCAAAAACTGCTTCTGAAGATTGTGTTTGATGACTTTATCTCATGTTTTCTCTCCAGTGAAGGAAGAAACAGATTTTAAAAAGATCTACAGGTAAAGATGCAGTATAAAAAGCAACTTAGCATAAACACTACAAATCACAAATGATTACATTTCCCAAAACACACGTGCATGTACAGTCTCTTAGTTCAGTTATGGACAACTGATTTTCAGTAATTAGTTTTGAAAAGCTTTGTAGTAATGATCTCACAAGAAATATGAGGAAACAGAAAATATACTGAACTTTACTCTCCTGCATTAATATACAGGGAGGGTATTTACTGCTGATAAGCAGAAGGCAATGAAAGTTC
The DNA here is from genome assembly GCA_013399135.1 of Heliornis fulica. Lineage (NCBI taxonomy): Eukaryota > Metazoa > Chordata > Aves > Gruiformes > Heliornithidae > Heliornis > Heliornis fulica. The sequence goes on along the minus strand of VXBZ01004373.1, from coordinate 239,293 downwards.
TTTGCAGGACAGAAAGATATGAGGTATTGATATCTCACAACTGGGGACATTTTTGTTTGTTCTTTCTTTACATTTTTTTCTTTACTGACATTAATTCATAGCAATGTTGTTGCATTGATATTAAATATTTTATTTCCAGATTTTTTTTTTTTTTACTTTACCCTGCTAAGCTTATCTTCCTTCCTAGACAATGTCCTATCTTCACTAAGAACATTTCAGAGTACTGTTTCTACCCAGAAACCTGTTAGAACAGCCATTCCTTTCCAGGAGGAAACTGACTGAGGTGGAAACTATAAATTTAAAACATCTCAGACTGAGAAGAACAGACTCTAGCTCTTGCACTGACTCTTGCTATAACCACGTTTCTGTTACAGAAAAAGTGGTAGCAACACCTCTTTCAGTCATGTTTTAAAGGACAAGCTGTAGCAGCAATCAGTTACTTTAGATGGTACCTGGTATTTCTCCAGAGAGTATCTTTTTTTTTTGGTTCAGAGACATTGAGAGGTCTCTTTGAGTTAACCTCAAAGCAGGTTGGAATTTCAGAAACTGGGATTTCTGTGTAGCTTTTTTCTCAGCATGTGAGGTTTCTCACTGACTTTCTGAGGTGTGTGACTCTTCTCAGTCATTATTAGGAGAAAGTATCTAGTGCTGCCTTTAATTCAATAAAGTTGATGGTACAATGTCTACTTCATATTATTACACATTTATTTAAATTACTCTTTAGCTGTGGAAAGAAGTACAGGAAAAAATCTGTGAACAAAAACTCAGAGAAGCTGTTGGATTGCTAATGAGACAATCAGTACTCTGGGATTTGCAATACTCCAGGCCATCAGTCTTCATTGTAAGTGGAAGAACTGGCAGTGACTTTTTTCTTTGCTTTCTCATGATTCCATCTTATAAGACTTTTTGCTTGTTTCTTTGCATGTATTTATACATAGAGTCTGACTTGATAGGAAATACAATTAAAAAAAAAAATCCCTGAAAGAAATCTGTTGACATCTTAGTGGAATCACTGGTGTAAAGTTGGTACATTAACATCAGCTCTACCTTGAAAACAAGAAAAGATTGAATGCAAGTAATTCATTGTTCAGATACTTCATCTGACACTTGCAACCTTGAAGACATTTTCCTGTTCTTGAAAAAACAGAATTCAAATCCAGTTCATAACAATAACCTGTGACTTTGAAGCGATCAATCACAATTGGTTCTCTTTGTTAATTGAATTGCACCTTGTAATTACTGAAGTATTTATTTTTCATTATCATTTCTCTTTTGTTCTGAATGACTATTCTGCTTCTTTCATCCAAGAACAATTTACAAATATAATATGGATACCTTAAGAGGTTCCATTATGGGAAAGTAATAATGAATTTAAGAAGTGAATAAAGGATAATGATCATCCCAGGGATATAGAAATTAAAATATCAAGGAAAATTATATTTCCCAAGTAAAGCATCGCTTTTCATACTTTAATAAAAGTGTCACTATGACATCATGAACATCCCTAATGTTATTAATCCACCAAGGCTCTCCCTCAGCTTTTTATGTCCTTCTGAGGTTAGACAGTGAAATGTCCATTCCTAACCTGAAGCCAAAGCTCTCTTATTCCTCTAAGTGTATAGATTCAGGGGCTATTCTGGAAATTAATCAGATACCTCTTTCATCTAAGATCATCTAACACTTCTACATTAGTTTAATGAAAAGAGAGAAACAGACTGGTTGGGCACTGCAATAAAATTTTAAGGTAGTATGAGTTTTGCTAAAATTACAGTATGGAAAACCTGTCTTGGCTTTTATAACACCTGTTTCTGACTAACTAACTTCTGAAGAAGACTGTCTAGAAGAAACAACCTCACCCAAAGATGGATGTAGTGATACATGCACCTCTTCCACATCCAGTTTTGTGGAAATGACCATTCCCAGGCAGAAAAGCTCTTTCCTCTGAAAGGTGTTCACAATGAATAGGCAAAATTTTCAGATGTTCTCTGCTAAGCAGTTTCCATGGTCATTTGAGATGATATGGTGTTAGTCAGAGCACCCAGTTTCCCAAAGCTGTGTTTTGATGCCATCAGCTGTTTGGTTACACCAATAACATCAGTATAGCCGTGCTGGGTGACCCATGGGCACTACCAGTTGCAGTGCTCTGGATGTTCAAGGGCACCTAGCTCTTACTGGTTTAAATGAGACATCAAGAGTCGCCATATGAAAAGTTAGAAAGACCAGTATGGGAGGAGAACCAACACTGTGTTTTTCCATCATCCAATTTTCTGCCTGTGGAAATGGCCAGAGCACCTCTCTGAAGTTCTGGCGTCACACACTTGGCTGTTCTACTGCTTTCATCAGAACAGTGGAACAGTAAACTCATTGTGACTCAGTACTCATACATGGTATTTCTTTGCTTATTTGGGACTTTTGGGCAGTGCACTTAAAACATATATTCTGCCATTATAAGACTGAGTTCTTTATTTTTTATTTGTTTCCACAAGGACATAAATTAAAGCAAAACTGGTTTTGGTTTTTGTTTTTGGTTTTTTTTTAATGCTCCAAAGTTCTTTGTTGTGGCTACTCTGAAACAGGCTGACCTGCAGGGAGGTACTCCTTTTTCTGGGGACACCTCCAGAGCCTTAAAGGTCCTTTCCAAGCCAAGATATTCTGTGATAACTTAGTACTACCTCTTTGCTCTCTGTCCAAGTTAAATGCACAAGTAACTCTCCATATATTTTCTGAGCTGAGGAAGCAATTCTCTTTCTGGTAAAGTTGCACATCAGGAAAACATTTCTTGACAGTCATGGTAATTAGTTGCCAATGATAAGGGTCTGAAGGCTGTCTCTAAGGGTCTCCAAGAATAGATAATGTATAAAGAATGAGAAACAAACACAGATACATTCCCTTTCCTGTAGAGAGCAGAGAGAAATGGTCCAAGTCCATCAGGTTTTTGTCATTGTTATTATTTATAATTGATTCAGGAAAATAATTGTCCTCCCTTCTACAGCTAACTTGTTTTCTGGGGCCCCTGTGTTTCCCTTTCTCTTGCTTAGATCATTAACTGTTTGTTTTCCTTTCCCTATCACATGTTTAAATTCCATTGATGCTAATGGAAAGTACATGTGCAGGCGATAATAAACATCTAAATATTTGGATTCTACTAACACTCCTCCCTAGGGCATAACAGTAAAAATGTTATAGGAAAAGACATTTGTGCAGAATCACCAGAAGCACAGAAGGAACGAATTTGACATGTCTCCTTTTCCCACCACAGTGAGAGTGAGAAGCAGTAGAAGGTGTCTTTTGGTTCATTTTGGATAAATCTGTTCACATAAAAAGAAATAGAAATTTTAGTATTACTCCAGCAACTGTGTTTGAAGAACATGGCTTAGTTGTGCCTAGCAGGGAAAGACATGGCATCGGTACATTTGTCAGCTTCTTGGAAGGAGGGAAATGCTCTCCTTAGAAGCCTGGCAGGACTAGCATGTAGAGATGTGGATACAAGCACCTTACTGAGACAACTAAATCAAGAGCATGCCACTTTTTGCTTCATCTGTCATCATTGATGATCAAAATAATCATGACTCCAGGGCCACTGAGATCACAGGTGAGAAGAATCCTGTTTGGGGGGTGGGGGGTGGGTGGGTGTCAAAAGCTATTAAGAACAGTGTGTTTGTTGTTTCTCAATATAGAATAATTCTGCTACTATACCATGACACTTGTATGGTTTTGATAATATTTAAAAATTTGGCCCTGCTTTTCTACCTCTCTTGCACTAGGACTGAAGAGGACTATCTGTATCAGCCAGTCCAGACCTTAACAACTATAGGAAACCATGCAGGAGATGGCTTAGCTGTGAAGACCTTATGCTTCTGCAAACCCCTCTCCAGCACCCTTTGGCAGATGATGAAGATCTGTAGTATGAGAGCAAGACCTGCAATAACAAAGTGGCACATAAAGTGGAGATTTAGTGGAGGCTGCCACTGCCTGCGAATGTGCTGGGACTCATTAAACCCTCTAGATGATCCACAGTAGGAAATCATGGGCCATACAGCAGAAAGGTAAAGAACAAGTCCACAACCACCCTTGCTGATATGATCCAGGGAGAAAAATACTGTGGTGGTTTTGCAGGGTGGGTTCTTTAAGAAGCAGCTAGAAGCTTCTTAGGAATCCAACAAAGTAAATCCCAGCTGGGCTCCCAAGGCCAAACTCCATTGCTGACAGGGCTGGCCAGGCCAATTAGTGCTGGTCACAGGCTCTGGGAATCACCTTTTAGAGAGAGAAAAACACAAACAGCCGCATTTTGCCACCAGAGAAGGGAGTGAGATGTAAGAAACTTTGCAGACACCAAGGTCAGTGAAGGGGAGGAGTAGGAGGCGCTGAAAGAAGATTCCCTGCAGCCTGTGGAGAAGACCATGGTGAAGAGGGTGTCCCCTTGCAGCCCATGGAGGACAAAGAGACCCCACTTACAATGTGTGGAGAGGCACTGTGGAGTAGAGGGAGGAATATGGAAGAATCTGTGACCTGTGATTTGTGTTTCCCTGACAGAACCTGAAGCCCATGGAGAGAGATAAGAGGCAGAGAGAGGGACGGAGGCCCACGCTGGAGCAGGTTTGCTGGGGGGGCTTGTGACTGTGGAGGACCAGGCTGGGGGCAGCAGTCTGGGACTGAGAAACTGAGAGACATTCTATGAGTTTATGACTGTACCCTTGCTAGGGTGTCTGGTGAAGGATGAGACACCAAGATGATGAAGGGAGTGGAACATCTTCCTTATGAGGACAGGCTGAGGGAGCTGGGTCTTTCACCTTGGAGAAGAGGAGGCTGAGGTGTGACGCCAATAATGTTTACAAATATGTTAAGGGTGTCAGGAGGACGGAACCAGGCTCTTCTCAGTGATGGACAGTGATAGGACAAGGGACAATGGGTCCAAGCTGGAATATAGGAAGTTCCGTCTGAAGGTAGGGGAAAACTTTTTCACTGTGAGGGCGACAGAGCCCTGGGACAGGCTGCCCAGAGAGGTTGTGAAGTCTCCTTCTCTGGAGACATTCAAGACCAATCTGGACGTGTTTGTTCAAGTTCCCCCCCAACTCTTAATGTTCCATGATTCTGTGATCCATGAAGCCCTGTGGAAAAGGACTCACATTGGAGAACTCTGTGGAGGACTGACTCCCAGGGGTGGGACCCCATGCTGGTGCAGAGAAAGTGTTAGAAATGTCCACCACTAAGAAGGAAAACAATTTATGAGGAACTAACCAAAGACTGAAGCCTCCATTCCTTATTTCCCCTCCTCTTTTCTCTTGTGACATCCTGGTTAAGGGAAAATCATAAATAAAGTGAAGTCTGCAATGAAGGGAGGGACAGGGGGTGGTGTTTGTACTTCTCATTACCTGACTGTGGTTTCTCTGTGTGTGCAGTGTAATAAATTAGAGAGTTTTCTTTCCTTTCTTCTGTGTTGAGTCTGTTTTGCCCATGATGCTGATTGAGGAATGATCTCTCCCTGTCCTTATCTCGACTCCTGAGCCTCTCAATAGATATTTTCTCCCTTGTCCAGCTAGGAAGGGAGTCATAGAGAGACTTTGGCGGGAGTCTGGCCTCCAGCCAGGGTCAAACCACCACAAATACCCAGCTAATCTGGTGATCTGAATGTTTAAGAAAACTACACATTTTTCCTGTACATCTTAACCACAGGAGAGAATGCAATGTTCCAGGGACACCAGAGCACACTGCTTACCTCTTGCCAATCATCTGCATCTTGGGAGAAGGTGAATGTGTCTTCATACACCTCATAACTACCTCTGAAGCCACATCAGGGGATCAGTAGATACTAGGAGTATGGAAATAAAAGAGAATAAATCTAGTGACAAGAAGTTAATTTGCTTTCAGACTGCTGAGCATACAGCAAAACACCAGATAGCCCAGATTTCATTGGGAGACAACCTAAAGGCAGATGTTTTCCTGCCCTGTGGGTTGCTTGGTTAAAGGGTCTGTATATATGTGTCAGGGGAGTGAAGGGGATTTGTCGGAGCAGGGAGGCATATGGTGGCATTCTGCCACACTAATCTCCCAACAGGGCGGTGGCCATTAAGGAGCCTATGCTGCTCAGATCCATCTGGCAGCTGCTCCTGGGAGCCCTTGGGCCCTCCAGACCACACCAGCTGACACAGAGCATGGGAGAGATATGCCAAGCCTTGGGCACCCCTGTCCCAGTGCCATGCTTGGGCAGGGAGAAGAGGCAGCCCCAGCCCTCCCTTCCTTAACCTGTGCAGAGAAAGAAAAATCATTACTTTTTTTTTTTTTTTAGAAATCTCATAGGACTGCATTTTATTTTTTTCTGGGGAAATTCAGACTAAGATGAATGTAAAGATTTGTAGCAGCATGTAAGACATTTGGGTTTGTATCCATTGAAGCCTCTGGGGGACCTGGCAGAGAGAGGAACAAGCACTTTTCTTTAAAATCCGGGGATCTCTTCCATGGACAAAGCTCTAACTACTGATATGCTGGTCTCCCCTGGGGCTGGCTACTGGCAGCAAAACTATAAAAACAAGGTAACTTTGTACATGCTTCTATCATTTCCCTAACCACACCTTCCTGCAAACCAGCCAGTGGGGAAAGGAAAGTCCTGACACTCCTTTTCCTGAAGCGACAAAACAGGAGTAGGAAATAGCTCTGCAACTTTATGCCCCGTTGGCAACTGTAATTCCCCAGAATACACACAGTTGTTATAGTGATGATAAGCAAGCTGCAAATGCTCACATTTAATGTTTTTGGTTTTTATTAAATTTGTAGAGGGTTTTTTTTTTCCATAGCAATGCAACAGATGTGTGAAATTGAGAACAAACTGACTGAAAATTATAGAACGCTTTTATCAGCAAGGACGTTCAGACAGCTACAGAAATGATAAACAGCTTTCTGGGCAATATTATTTAAATCCCTTCAGCAATGAACCATCCCTTTGGAGGAAAAGTCACAGGATTCCTTGAGTGCAGCAAAACACAACTGCAACTATTGGTACTGTTACAAGCAGTGTGCTCTGAGAACATTCTCAGTGGCATTTAAAGTGTAGCCCACATAATCTAAGACATTAAGAAAGTGGTCTCTTCAGTCAGTGTTTTAAAGACCAATATACTTTCAAAAATGAAATAATAGCTTGACAGCTCTCACCTAGAAGCTGTGCCTCATTTTCTTGAAATAAAAGCTCAGTATTTTATGGAGTAAGAACTAGAGGCAAACAGGAAGCCTGTATACAAGCTACTTGACACAGTACATCCATAAAGACTGAAGATATAGCCAGTTACTTATTTCTCTTGAAAAAGTTCACTGCTAAAGCTGACAAATTCAAAATACTTTTTGTCAGTATTTTCTAGTTAAAAACCCAATACCTGCTACACATCTTCCCACAAAACCTTTTTGTTTGTTTTGAGGTTTTTTTTGGTTTTTTGTTTGTTTGTTTGTTTTTTTGACAGTGACTCCTTGCTTGTGGTAGAGGGAGTTAAAAGGGTAGGAAAAGATTAGCAAAAGGTGAAAGTCAGATAAATTGAGTAGTTTTTACATAGAAAACAAGATTTTGTCAAAATATTTCTCTTCCCCCAATCACTTCTATGACAAGTTTTGAGTCTTATAATACAGTTATAATACATGCATGACAAACTGCTTGTGCATATGGATCCCTCTTCCAAGTTGCTCTTGGTTAGTGTAATTCTTTCTGGCTTTTAGCTAGCATAATCTCCTTTAATTGTGAGCCTTCCTTAATGAAGACTATTCTTGAAACTGTCATTTAAAATAAGTCATTAATTGTTTTCCACCCCCCATTAAATATAATAGGAAGCTATACCATTAAATCTAGCACTGCTAAATCCCCGTGCTGCCAGATGCTGAAGCAGAACGGGACTATGGATTACAAAACATATGGATTTATTTACACTAGGTAACTTCTTTATTAAAATATCTTAACACAGTCATTACAGAGACTTCTTTCCCAAGCCCCTGCTGTCACACTCTGCTCTGCTCAGGAACACACACCACATCTGCTTTTCACATATGCTCTCCAGCCCCAGTCCACCCACATGGGCCCCATTCACAGCAGTATGTGCCCCTCCTCCCGAGCCTGATGCAGACACACAATGGGGCTGAAACACTAAAAGAAGTGGGTTCAAATTGGCTTGGGTTGGCTTGGAGAATATGTCTAGACCGATCCTGTTACAGTATTGCTGGTCTTCACCAACAGATTCTCCATTTTGTGCCAAAATGCATGGTCTTCTGTGATAGCATCGCTGCCCAGAATCAATATGGCTTATCCAGCACAAAACTGTTGAGGCAGATTTTTTGCTGGTGATCCCACAACTAAGGGTTTCTAACTCATTTAAAAAAGATAAAAAAAACAATCCTACACCTTCCTCTCTCTTTTCCTTTAAGCCACAAGTGCCTGAGCTGTAGACTAATGCTAAACACAGTCCCTTGCTACTTGGAAGTGAAAAAAAGAGACAAAGATCTTGGAATGAACTGCCTGTTTCTCTTTCACTCAAAACTGCTCAGACACCTTTCTGAGCAGTAACACAGATTCTTGCTGGAACAGATACATAGATTATTTCGAAGTCTTCAGGTTGTGTTTAGTTAGCACAGGTCTGATTTTCTAGCTGCAAGAGCAGGCACATCCTTTATCTCCCTGTGTAGTTTGTTCTAATACTGTAAATAGATAATCTGTAAAAAGTGGAAAATATTCTTAAAATATAAGCTCTTTGTTGTCTACCTGCCTTCTCTTCCCTTAGTTACAGACCGTCTTTCCCCCATGGGCAGCATGCTTTTGCCTGACTTTCTAATTCTCTACCCATTCAGTGAATTTTTTTCTACCTGGGTTATCATCTTTGAGCCAAAAATGTGTGACCTCGGTTTTTTTTTTTTTTATTAGCAGAATACACATATTCTAACAAAGGACTTTTGAAACTGCCTCCATAGCAACCAAGGATTCTTTATAAAAGAGGATGTTTAAGATCTTCTCGTTGCTTAACAATGTGTTGCAAACCACAGCCCCCATTCTAATGAACCACATTTACAGTGCACACCTCACCTCCATTACCCCCCGAATTAAAACACTAAAGATGCAAAGTAATGTACTCTAAAATTAGGAAAAACACAATTCAGGCTTGTTACTAAGGACATTTCTATTTTTTCTTCCCACCTTTATCCTCTTCTCTGTGGCAAAGTGTTCCCTCTACAAGTCCCATCTTCCCATCTGAGCTGTCAGTAGGGACTGCTACTTCCCAGTGCACTGCTTCTGAATCCCTTTAGTCCAGACATTTCCATGGGGTCAGCGTACACCCTTCAGATTTTCTGCTCACTGACTCTTCACTTAACCTCAACCCAGTCCCCAAGTCTTCTCTCACCTGGTTCCCAGCTGGGCCTAGGATTCAAGCCAGGCTCTGCTCTCTCCTACATTCCCAGTCTACTCTCTTACCTTGACCTAACTTCTGCTTAACTCCTTGTTTCATGTTAATTTTCTCTGTCCCATCACCTCATGAATCTCCCTCCCATTCTCTGCCCTCTTTCACCTTTGTGTTTCTTCTTGGTCTACTCAATGCCAGTTGTTCAGGTGGAAAATTATTCCAGCCTAATCAATCCCAAAACAAGCTTTGCCTTCCCTTGATGGTCATCTATGAAGTGGTCCCATTTGTCAGTCTAGTCTCTTCTTGAGCAGTTCTTTTGTTTAATCAGTTAAGTTTACTAGTGCTTGGAGTATCAGAAAATTCTTATTAACATTTTGTCATTTATAGTATCACCAGCAGTCATCCATTTAATTTACAAATGTCTGGTAGATGGAACATCCTTCCTTCCTATCTAATAAATACAAAAATTATTTAATTATTTTCTATTCAAAATGTATCTGGGCAGGCAACAATGAGCCTTTGGTGGAACTAACTTCCACACACAGGCATTACAGGCAAGTACTGAAACTTCAGTAGTGTGGATATTTCTTCTCTCTCCATTCCCCTTACTCTGATGTGGACCACTAAGGCTTAGTTTCTTTTTATTTGGTGGGGGGAGAGGATCGGGAACTCTTTTTATTTACCCCTGTTATTATGTCTTAGCAGAGCTCAGGACTGAATATATATATATATATACACACACACACAGTGATTGTGTGCTTCAAATGGGAACATTTAGGAGAATCAAATGGAGCTTAAACAAGAAAGCAGGTATTAATGTTGTGGGTCTTTACAAACCCTACAAACATCATGAAATAAGTGGGAAAAATACTAATGAATTATTACAAAATAACGTCCTTTACATACATCAAAACAAAGCTTTGCAGAACACACAGGTAATATCAATAAAATCCCAACAGGAGCAGTGTCCAAAAATATTAACTGAGAATTAGAATTAACATCTAACAGGGACCAGATGTTAGCCCACAAGAGCATTGGACATATTAACATCAATAGGCTTCCGAATGAACAGTAACCATTTTTCATTAACAACAAAGTAAGTTGTCACTGAGCTGTGCTTATGGTGCTAACTGATACTTCCACGTTGGGCCTTCTTCATAGGGGGTTAAAGCAGGATACAGGATACAACAGATTTCCAGAGGAAATTAATTAATTCAAACCATTTACAGCATGTTGACGAGGTTAGGTTTACAATGTGGTCACTCAGCTTAGATAAAAGCACACACAGGTTTGGTTGATCCCGGGACTTAGGAAGGGAGGGAGGAAAAACAAGAATTAAAGACCTTCTAATACCAACACTTTTCCTTTTTTTTTTAACCATAGCAAATAAACACATTGTTCTCCATGCACACATAATCAAATATTGCCAGGTTTTAGAGCAGCTTTTGCAAATCTTCTTGAGCACCTCCCAAATTGTACTGTGGGGAAATAGAAGGTAGTTATATAATTCAAAAAAGATTTAAATCTTCAAAGTTTGAAAATTGTAATCTTTGAATTCTGCTTCCTGTATTTGACTTCTTAAGCAAACCTCAATGAAGACAGTCTCATGTCACATGCAATTTTAGCTAATTGAAATAGCATTAGCTGTACTAGCTGGTCACCATTTCCAAATTAAGATAGTTAATGAGAGTACTGTAAGGATGGAAATTCATTTTCCTTTTCAGTATCCTGGGTGTTTTCAGTGTCCTGGGTTGGATGCTTAGAGATCATTCAAAGGATGTTTCAGCTTTTTTTCATGGCAGAAACAGAAATGAACATGGTGTTCAGACACCTACATGGTGTCTGAACAGGCATCAGTCACTCTAAAAAAAAATAAGCACAGGTACAAGCAGATGCCCAGTCAGCTGTTTTGCTTCTGTGAAAGTTGTCTTTGGAACATCTCTCTGCCCAGTATCACACATGTCAAGAACATCACCTGAGCAATAGCTACAAAGCCACACTGGCACAGCTAGAAACTATGGTTTCTTCTCTCATTTCAAAGCTCTCGCTTTGGACTGGACTCACTCAGATTCACTCATAATAACTAAGTTTTTAACTCTGTTTCATCAGCTGAAGATCTTTATTTCTGTCTTTCTGCCCGTCTCAATAACAACCATATATCTATGTGTCCATATGGCTATTTTCCATTACTTTGGCAATTAAAAAATTATCAATAATAAAATAATTACTGAAGTTTTTAGAGGCCATATCCAAAGTGGAAAAAATAACCTTTTGGGTGAGATAAAAGTCATGAATGAGGTATTTTTATGACTGTCAAGTAAAAGCTGTTAAGGAGTGAAGTTTTGTAACATATTCTGATCCCTTCATCTCCCAGCCAAACCAGAGACCTCTGTTCACAAAAATAACTTCCTTCTTCCTGCAGTTCTGCTCCTGGGGTACATGGAGCAAAGAAATCATGTACTCGAGGGCCTAAGGCCATCATTTTGGCATGAGCTGGTGAGCTTGCATGAAGTCATGAGCCAAGTCATGAAAAAATGAGGTTGCTATTTGAAGCTGTGAGACTCCATTCATTGTTTTTGCAATGAAATTTAGAGACCATGAGGTGCAGTACACCAGTCTGGATGGATATAATGAAATCACTGACTGTCAGATCTAATTAGAAGAAACATGGTTCCCTAGGAAGCTACAGGGGACGGAAAAGAGAAGAGGAAAGGAGTTTTTGAAATTAACTACATCTGGTTGCTCTCTAGAGCCTGTTGGTCTCTATTTAAGGCAGAGGGTCTACCTCCATGCAGAGTCCTCCTGCAATCTGGTATCAGCATGCTGTCCTGAGAGTGAGTGCAGAATAATTACAGTAGTGAAGGAGCAAGAGGTCATGAGATGCAGTGCAGAACTCCAAAGAGGGAATTAAAGTCAGAATTATTTAGTAGTTGAGTCCTGAGAAAGCTGAAGTGATCCATATGGTTACTGGACTTGACATCCCATGAGATATATATGCTGCCAGCGTTCTAAACCCAAGATGGTATGGAAAGCTTGTTGAGGCTCATCTGGTCCAGTAGCTGCTACTTTATACTCAACCATGTAGGAACTCATGATAATGCCATGAATAATACTGAATAGATAAGAAGATGTCATCTACCTCTGGGAAAGACAGTAAAAGAGATGGACTCAGATGACATTTTCAGTTAGACCTCTGGGATAGGGTAAAAATCTAGGAAGAGCACAGATGTATCCTGAAGATGAAGCCACTACTGAACATATGGTGTTATTGGGAGGGTTTCAGACTTTTTACAGTTATGTCTAACTTATGATGAAAGGGGAAAATGGTGATTCTATTATTATGTGGCAGTTACCACACTTGATGAGTGTTTTTGCAGCAGTTCATAGTCAATCTGGAAGAATATCATCCATTTGGGACTAAACGGTCTGTCCTGAATTAGAAACCAGTCAAAGATTTTGTGATAATCAGAAGGAAACAACAAAGTAATTTTATTAATTTTTCAAATGACACAAGCTGAGAAAGCTTTAAGTACAATGTAGAAGAGAAATTGAGTTCAAAATTATCTCAGAAAATGAGAGAATCAGAATTATTCAAGTTGAAAGGGGTTTAAGGAGGTCACCATTCCAACCTCTGGTTTATTGAAAGACTAACTATAACACTAGGTCAAGCTGACCAGAGCCTTTCAAAATGCCCTTACAGAAAAAGGACGCAGTTCTATAAGGAAACAGCAAAGTTCTTCTCTGCAAGTAGAAACTGAAAAACTCCTGGCTAAACAAAAAGATCTGAGAGCTACTGTGGCTCACAAGCTGGATGTGAGTCAAGAATGTTACGCTTTTCTGAAAAAAAAAAAAAGTAAATAGGAGTGTTATCTCTAATTCAGCTGAAATATTTGCTGTATTTGGCACTAGTAAGGTGTCAGCTGGAGTACTAATGTCTGATTTTGTGTACAGTTCAAGAGGGATGTGGACCAACTGAATAATCTATTGTGATTACAACAAGGGTTTCTAATTAGCACAAGGGAGATTAGATCAGATGACAGGAAAAAATTCCTAACAGAAAGGTTAGTGCAGCACTGGAACACATTGCTGGGCAGGTTGTGGAGTTTCCATCACTGGAGGTTATTGGAAAAACAAGTTGGACAAGAACTGGTTGTGAATAGCATCGCAATATCTGGTTAGTGAAGAATTAAACTTTGTGACAGTCAATTGTTTAGGCATATCCCTTGAAGACAACAGCCAGGTTATTTGTTTCTGATATGGAAGGTGCCTGTTGTGCTTAAGTCTTAATGAGCTGAATTGGACAAGATCCATTATACAGAATATTTCAACTCTGAGCACGATACTTCAGAAGATAAAAGGTGCTCATGTGAGCATCTCTGCAAGCAAATTAAAGTGGGGTTAATAACTTTTGACACAAATTTGGACATTATTGTTGATCTTCTGGAGGGTATGAAGGCTCTACTTGGGGATCTGAACCATCTGGATTGATGCACCAAGGCCAACTGTATGAGGTTCAACAACTGCCAGTTCCAGGTCCTGCACTTGGGTCACAACAACCCCATGCAATGCCACAGGCTTATTGTGACTGGAAAGCTGTTTGGTGAAAAATAACCTGTGGATGTTGGTCAACAGCCAGGAGAATAAGAGCTAGCAGTGTGCTCAGACCCAAGAAGGCAAACAGCATCCTGGCCTGTATCGGAAACAGTGTGGCCAGCAGGAGTGGGGAAGTGATTGTCCCCCTCCTTTGTACTTGGCATTGGGGTGATTTTGCTGGGCAAGGTTCTGGTGGAAATGGGGGCTTCAGCAGTGGCTTCTGCAAGAGGGAGCTAAAAGCTTTCCTGAGTTCCACCAGAGTAAACACCAGCTGGGCTTTTAGGACTGGATTCTGCCACTGACAAGACCCAGCCAATCAGCAACAGTCATAGCTCTTCTTTGAATCACATATGAGATAAAAAAAACCAAAAGCAGCTTCTGTATTCTCCATCAGCTTCAGGGAATCTTCTCTCAGTACCTCGTACTACCCTTCTCTGACCTTGGTGTCTGCACAGTTTCTTACATCTTCTCACTCCTTTCTCTGGTGGTAAAAAGATTCACAGAATCACAGAATGTCAGGAGTTGGAAGGGACCTTGAAAGATCATGTAGTCCAACCCCCCTGCCTGAGCAGGATCACCTCAGTTAAATCACACAGTAACAAGTCCAGATTGGTCTTGAATATGAAGAAACTGCAACAACATCCAAATCTGCCATATCCCAACTATAAATGAAAAGCAGTTTTTTCATTGTTACACCGAAGAATAATGCTGAAGTATATCAATAGGTTTTCAGAATAACAGTGACCAATGAATGCATGCATTTAATAGAATGAAAGTAAACATATTACTGGTGTTCATGTTTATAAATTTTCTGGAAACTTCCCATTTATAGAAACAAGCAGAATTCTTTTGCTGATGTCTTTTGTGTCTTTGGACATAGGCTGAAAAATCTTAGTGGATCATAAAGCCCTGTTCCCTGTTGTTATAGGCAACTGAATCCTATTTATAAATGCTGCAAGACTCATTATAAAATGGGCTAAGATTTCTCACCCTCAGTTCATGCTTGAAGGCTGTTCCTGATATTAGAAATCTAACTTTCAGTTTAAAAGTATTCATGACCATTTTGGACCTATTTAATACTGTGCCAACAGTATCTTTGAGCTGAATAGCTCTTCTTTCTCCCTTATGGTCTTCACCATATGTGCTTACAGTATTTATGATTTTTCATATATATATGTGTGTGTGTGTGTGTATATATATATATATATATATATATAAAATCTCCACTTTCATTTTGCAGATCTGTATAGTGAGTGGTTATTCTCCAAGTTTGTTCTAGTTTAAATTTACAGTTCTTTTACATGGACTGGATCCAGTATTTCAGAGTAGAATTTTCTAGCACCTTATATAATGGTATCAACACATCTCTATTTCTATCACTTTGCCTCGTTAGGATTATTTTTGCCTGCTTATAGTCACGTGACACTACTTGATTGAATAAGGATATTCCCATCTTCTTTGCCTTATGCTATTTCAAGGCAGTGAAAACTTAATTTATAGAATTCTTTTTAAAACACAGCTTTTGATGGTAAAATTGCATTCCTCCTCTTGTTCCTCTCTGGACCATATGACATGACTGACAGAAATGTCAGAGATGATGGATGGCCGTTAAGGGGTGTCCCTTACTTATATATCTGAGGTAATCCAAATAACCAGCATGCCCTCAGTGATGGAGTTGACTTAGATAATGTGACACAGATTTCTTGCTGAAGAACCACCTAATACAAGAATATGTGACTTCAAAGGTCGACCCAGTCAGTCTATTAGTCATATGCACAAACTAAAATTAGGCATGGAATGAGACTTTGGGAATCTATGTTACATATCTCACAGAATCACCAAATCACAAGGTTGGAAAAGACCATTTAGATCATCAAGTCCAACCTCTCCTAAACCATATCCCTGAGCACCTCATCTACCTATCTGTTAAATACACCCAGGGATGGGGACCCCACCACCTCCCTGGGCAGCCTGTTCCACACCCCAACAGCTCTTTCAGTGAAGAACTTTTCCCTAATACCTAATTTGAACCTGCCTGGTGCAGGCTGAGTCCATTTCCAATTGAGTCTATCCTTGGTTTAAGGGGAGAAATAGACTATCCTTGCACACAACTCGACTGACATATATACTTCTAAATTAATTCTGTCTCATGAAATTGACAGATTTACACTAATGTAATATGAATCTAGTAGATCAGATTAGCTCTTTGGTAGATAATAGCATGTTATATGAAGATTATCAAATTATTTTATCATCAGGTGGTACTGCATAGTTACAAGTAAATTAGAGTAAATTCCCAAGTTTAGGCATTATGAGGAACAATTAAGTTTTTTATAAAATAAAGCTGTCGTTTTAAAAGGGTTTAGAATTAATTAAATAATAAATAATTATAATTTAATTTTTTTCAAATATATAAGATTATGCTAAGACCTTTTACATATTTATTATACAGCTTTTAATNTAAAGTGGGTAAAGCTCTAAAAGTGTTTTTTGAATGGGAAGCTTTTCATGGCAGAAATATTTTACTTCTTTGACATAGTGCATCTGTTATATAACATAGTATTAATATTCTTATGTCTGCCTGATTTTATGTTAAAAAGGACCTGCTTTTTGGAACAGTATAATTACTGTTGAAGTCTTTTACATCAGTATAGAAAAATATTATGTGCATTAAATAAATGAGTGTTGTCCATATTCAGACACAAAACAGTGAGATATCTTTTACTGACAGTAGAAGTTTGAGTCTGAGACCTGGTTTTCCTTTGAAGCAGGAAAAACAAGCTAAGAAACAGTTAAATATATATATATATATAACAGTTTCCAACCCTTGCTCACTAGTAAGTATAGGAAATTACAGGAAGTATATAATATGTCTTCTTCAAACAAACCTTTAAATGCAAATTTTAAATTCTAAATTATCTTATAATTTTGGAATTGGTGCCATCCCAGAAGGTAGGTAGGATTTAGGCATCGCTGGAATGCTGAAGATGAAACTTTCCAGACATGCTACTGTCAGGTAGATTAATATTTGAACTGAAAGCTTCACATGCTCGTTTCACTTCCTGCAAACCCTGTAGTATCAGTGATTATGCTGAGATAGCTTAACCTGAGAAGTCAGTGGCTGATCTGTTGAAGTGAAAGCTCTCCAGAAAGAAAGAAACAACCATTTCAAAGCTGTTAGTGTATCTTGCCTGGTAAACAGATTTGGGGAAGGAAATTAAATAATTTATCTTGAAAATATATCTTGGTAGCTACCTCAGAGTCAGCTTGGAAAAACTTAGACATTGTCAGAAATATAATGAACTCCGGGCTTCCATGGTGTTTACTGCTTCACAAGGGTTTACTTGGGAAACACACCAGAAACACTAACATTTGTTCAACCCTCAGAGAAAATTCAGGCCCTGTTTAACATACAAAGGAGAAAAAAGTCTGGTCTGTGGCTGGAATATGCTCTGTTTCTTCTTCTATGGATAGAACTATACTGTACCCAGAGGTTTGCTCTTTCTTTTTTCCTGTATTTTACACATCTATCATACTCTCAAGGGTTATAGTTGTTACTTAAGGCCAAAATCCAACATCATACTCGGATATGCCTTATTTTTAATTTCACAAAAAGAAAATTGTACATCTAAAATCTATAAATGATTCTATATTAAGAACCTCATATATTATGCTTGAACTTGCTAAAGACACTTCTGTGCAACCTTCTTGATCCGAGGAAGTTACACCTTCACATCTTGTGAAGTGTTTTGTATATTCACAGTGGACTAACAAAGAATATACCAACTGAATTTATGTAATAATAGTCTAACCTTTTCTTGTCATTTGTTAGAGATGGTGGATGGTATTTTTTTGGAGGAAGATATAATTGACACTACATTAAAAAAATTAAAGCTAAAACCTAAAAAAATGTTATATTAAATTAATTTTAAATTAATTTTTTGTTTGCCAGCAATATAGACATTCTGGATTTAATTGTCTTTTATTTTGTCCCTTTTTTCTTGGGATATTCACTTAAAACAGAGGGCAAAAATGCAGAATATGATATGTTGATAAGGATTAGTATATTTGACCTCCTTAATGTTTATAAATATCTTAAGGGTGAGCGTAAGGAGGACAGATCCAGGCTCTTCTCAGTGATGGCCAGTGATAGG
>VXBZ01004373.1:208527-220257 GCA_013399135.1 Heliornis fulica | reverse complement strand
ATGAAAGTCTAAGAGACTAGAGTTGACTGCCTATGATTAAAATCGGTTAGCTGCAGGGGGAAGGTCAACAGCTACCAACCACTGGAACACATCTAACTCTTAAAACCCACCAGATGAGGAAAAAGAGGTGCACTTAGCTTAATCTGAATGAATGAGACAATGGGGAACTCAGAAGTTTGCAGGATCNATCTTGAAAATATATCTTGGTAGCTACCTCAGAGTCAGCTTGGAAAAACTTAGACATTGTCAGAAATATAATGAACTCCGGGCTTCCATGGTGTTTACTGCTTCACAAGGGTTTACTTGGGAAACACACCAGAAACACTAACATTTGTTCAACCCTCAGAGAAAATTCAGGCCCTGTTTAACATACAAAGGAGAAAAAAGTCTGGTCTGTGGCTGGAATATGCTCTGTTTCTTCTTCTATGGATAGAACTATACTGTACCCAGAGGTTTGCTCTTTCTTTTTTCCTGTATTTTACACATCTATCATACTCTCAAGGGTTATTCTTGTTACTTAAGGCCAAAATCCAACATCATACTCGGATATGCCTTATTTTTAATTTCACAAAAAGAAAATTGTACATCTAAAATCTATAAATGATTCTATATTAAGAACCTCATATATTATGCTTGAACTTGCTAAAGACACTTCTGTGCAACCTTCTTGATCCGAGGAAGTTACACCTTCACATCTTGTGAAGTGTTTTGTATATTCACAATGGCCTAACAAAGAATATACCAACTGAATTTATGTAATAATAGTCTAACCTTTTCTTGTCATTTGTTAGAGATGGTGGATGGTATTTTTTTGGAGGAAGATATAATTGACACTACATTAAAAAAATTAAAGCTAAAACCTAAAAAAATGTTATATTAAATTAATTTTAAATTAATTTTTTGTTTGCCAGCAATATAGACATTCTGGATTTAATTGTCTTTTATTTTGTCCCTTTTTTCTTGGGATATTCACTTAAAACAGAGGGCAAAAATGCAGAATATGATATGTTGATAAGGATTAGTATATTTGACCTCCTTAATGTTTATAAATATCTTAAGGGTGAGCGTAAGGAGGACAGATCCAGGCTCTTCTCAGTGATGGCCAGTGATAGGACAAGGGGCAATAGGTCCAAGCTGGAGCAGAGGAAGGTCCATCTGAATGTAAAGAAAAACCTTTTCACTGTGAGGATGATGGAGCACTGGGACAGGCTGCCCAGAGAGGTTGTGGAGTCTCCTTCTATGGAGACATTCAAGACCAGTCTGGATGCGTTCTCATGTGATTTAATCTAGGTGACCCTGCTCAGGCAGAGGGGTTGGACTAGATCTTTTGAGGTCCCTTCCAACCTCTAATGTTCTGTGGTTCTGTGATAACTGAAAGCTAGACAAAAATCATAATGTTAATGGCATCCTCCATTAAGTAATTTAATGACTTATCACTTTCTTCAAAGATACAGTCTATTCAACTGGTCTTCCAATCATATAATTTATATATTTATCTCCATATATATGTGATACCCAGGAACTACATCTACAAGAAACAGTCAACTGACCATCTCAAGGACCTATTCTCTGGACTGATGCCAGCTGGCACTGCCTGACCAGGTCCATACTGTTAAACAGTCTTTGCTTTTAGAGCAGGGTAGCTTCATCCAAATCAGGAGTGTTACTTACATGTGGTAATTACAAACTTCCTGGGAATCATTTGGAAGAGTTCCAGTAAGACTATATGAGGGAACCTTCTCACAATAAAAAAAAATATAGATGACTGAGTCCCAGTACCTGTGGCTATGCTCTAAGACTATTTAGGGGAGAAATGTAGCCAAAAATAAAAGGTATTTGTGAGAACATCTTTTAAATGTAACAGAGATTTTGTTTGGAGGTTTTCAAAGTTTTAACTGGGATGAGAAAGAGACTCTCCCTATGATGAAAGCTATGATTCTCCATAAGCAATGTCAACAAGTCAGGAAGAAAATAATGTCTGTTATTGTATGCATATTTCTAAAATTGTAGCTGATATGTCAGGACATATTTCAGCTGCCTCTAAGAATTACTGCATGACATCCCAAGTAGTGGAGTACATACAAAGATTTATTTGAGGGTTAGATCTTAAATGTTTTCTTGTTAGGATGAACACCCGATTTATATCCCCCAAGCAGAATATAATTATGAGCTAAATGGTATGTAGGCTTTATCCTAGACTTTTGCAAAAGGAAAAGAGTTATTAAAAAAAAACAAACAAAACAAAACAGGAATATTAGAAGAGTTATGGAATTTCCTATACGCAAAGCAGTGATACCTCTTTTCTTTTGATGAAAGTCTAAGAGACTAGAGTTGACTGCCTATGATTAAAATCGGTTAGCTGCAGGGGGAAGGTCAACAGCTACCAACCACTGGAACACATCTAACTCTTAAAACCCACCAGATGAGGAAAAAGAGGTGCACTTAGCTTAATCTGAATGAATGAGACAATGGGGAACTCAGAAGTTTGCAGGATCCCCTCCTAGACCAACAGGGTTCATTGTTTGTACTCAGGTTCAGTCGATATGGCAGCAGTCATTGCAGATGGACAGTCAAATGTTTTTCATTTTTGCCTCAGTGGAAGCAAAAAGATATTTCTTCCCCAGTGGCCCATCTTTCAACACACAGGGACAGCCTGCTCCTTCTCTTTTAAGATTTACTTCTTGAAGAACATCCAGCTTTCCTTTGCCCTTCAGGACTGCCTCCCAAAATGCTCCTAAATAGGTCTATGGCACTCCAGAAGTCCAAGGCAACATTTCAATTGACCCCCCTCTTATTTCTCCAAGAATGAAAAAATCATATGCCCAAGACAGTCTCTAATTNACAGCAGTCATTGCAGATGGACAGTCAAATATTTTTCATTTTTGCCTCAGTGGAAGCAAAAAGATATTTCTTCCCCAGTGGCCCATCTTTCAACACACAGGGACAGCCTGCTCCTTCTCTTTTAAGATTTACTTCTTGAAGAACATCCAGCTTTCCTTTGCCCTTCAGGACTGCCTCCCAAAATGCTCCTAAATAGGTCTACGGCACTCCAGAAGTCCAAGGCAACATTTCAATTGACCCCCCTCTTATTTCTCCAAGAATGAAAAAATCATATGCCCAAGACAGTCTCTAATTATCACATCCCCCACAAGTCCTTCTCTACTCATAAAAAAACAGGTCTAGCATGGTGCCTTCCCTAGTCAGCTCACTGGCATGGAGCAAACATCTGGTGGTATGGAATATCCCTTTGGCCAGCCTGGGTCAGCTGTCCTGGCTGTGCTCCCCTGCCTCACCTGGCAATGAGTGAGAAGCTGAAAAGTCCTTGACTTAGTGTAGACACTACAACTACCTAGCAACAACTAAAAACATCAGTGTGTTACCAACACTCTTCTCATACTACATCTAAATCACAGCACTACACTAGGTACTGGAAAGAAAATCTACTTAAAAGAAAATTAACTCAGCTGAAACCAGTACATGAGGAAATAGTATATCTGAAAATCAGGCAAAGACTTTGGGGATAACTGAGAGTTTAAATTTTGACTACTGAGATTTGACAAGTCTCTTTTTATCAATCCCTCCTAGAAAGCCAGGACCAAATGTGCAGTTTGCCCATGTGCATAAGTAGTAGGAAAGAAAGAAAATAACTGCATGCAAAGAATGACAAATCTCACAAGTGACACTGTAATCTGTATTCAATTTTATGCATGATTCAGATAAGCGACTTAGTGTGACAAGTACCACAGGTTAGAGCCATCTGCCTGCACCAGCCTGTCTAATAAATGATAGGATGTGAAGAGCTGAAGACCAAAATAAAACAATTTGTAATCATCATGGGACTAATTTTGTTTCTAAGATCCTAATTTACCATGCACATACTTTTAACTGCCCCTCCTTTATACAATATAAACCCACAGGTTTTTTTTCTCCTCCTCTCATTGTACACACACAAACCCACAGAGTGTGAGCCAAGGCACAGGAAAGTTGCCTGGGAAGTTGCAAACTCTTTTCAGGCCAAATCACTTTATTCATAGATCAGTGTGATTTTGCTTATGGATCCCTTTTTGACTTTTTAATTTTCTTTTATTAGCTGAATGGTGGCATAAGCCAATGGGGTGATTTTTGTGTGTAAAACTGCTGAAGTGAAACAGTGCAAAGAAGGAAAATAATAACTAATGAAGAAACAAGAGTTCATAATTATGAACTAGTGCTAGATGTACAGTTTTGAAGACTGAATGAAACTCACATAGGGAAGTGCTTGTAGTTATAAACTGAGGAAAGGATTTTTAAATCAAACTTGTAAAGATTTTTTTAAAATCAAACTGTAAAGGAATAGAAGTTTCTAAAAAGATACTCTTGCAGTGCCAATGAATAATTTTGCCTAATACAAAATTGACCCTAAAGAGAAACCCCAATGAAAATTCATGATACTTAAGAGAAGAATTACTGGAAAAAAGTGTTTCCATTAAAAATGAACATTTTAATTCCATTTATGTCATAGGAAGCCTCTGGTCCTAGCAGCAGTATATCAAGCCTCAGGCAGATTGTTCCATTGTGGAGAAGTAGAGGACCTCTAACCACACAGCCTTCAATGCCCCTTCCTTCAGACTGTGGTTTCATAAACTGTGCTCCTGCCATGTGTGAGGAGCTGTTAATAACCAGCATTCCGTGTGCAGTGGCACCAAGTTGCAATCTAGGCTCATCCCACTGCTGCATTACTGCTCCCTGGCACCCATAGGGATCTTCTTGTCCATGAGATCTGACTCACTAGAACAGTGTTCTGTGGGTATTCACACAGGTAAATCTATTAAAATAACTAGATATAGAGGTTCAGCTTCTGAACTCAAGTGAGCTTACAGCATACTGGGTTTTTTTTTGTTCACTGTTTCGATACTTCATGGAAAGTGTAGTCTCTTTGTTCAAGTACAAGATCGGTTTTTGTTCTCCTGTTTGCCATTTAGGTCAACCTAGGAAAATTTTTTACATTTCCACTTCAATCCCTAAAAGAAGGAATAAGAATATTTGAATCCTTCCCACATATAATATTCATCCATACTGCTTAAGCTTCTTTGGATTTAAGTTTGTTGAGTTTGTCAACATTCCGTAGAGACATTAAAATTAAGTAAAGTAAAAAAATATTGGAAATAATTTAAGATTTTTATCTGCAGAGGGGTAGTGCTGATGAAATCAATGCAGTCAAAGAGAATTAATAATGTCACTCTTGTGCTTTGCATATGCTGCAAGCACTTAGGAATGACTACACTGGGACATGGAAAATACCACTGCCAGGTAAGCTATGTACCTAGTTAAGCAGTATGCCCCCTAAAGAGCTAATGACAAAAACATCAGGGACATCAAAGAAGCTACTAACTGTAAAATAGAGAAGCAAAAGATTTCAAATCATACCTGCACACTGCCATCTTCTCATTTATGGTTTACTCTAGGCTACCTCAAATAAAATGAGATGTTATTACCATGATACAGAGAATCATTTGATATCCAAATAAAGTTATTGTCAGCCCAGTCCCTAATAAGTGGAAGTCTGTGTTATGTATCTTACTCTAGAAATAGAGTCTTTGCTGGGCAAAGGGGTTTAGATATGGAAATCGCAATATATACTCAAGCTCCTAAATGTGGCTAGGAGAAAAAAATGTGCAGAGGACTATCATGAGGGACACTAGCTTTTGATGCACAGTAAACTCAAGTTACAAGGCTATTTGGCACCTTTCATGAATAACATATAAAATGAATTTTCATTAATAACATATAAAAGATATCCAAGGCATTAAAAGAAAACTTCCAAATAGCCTCAGAAATTTGTCTTCAAATTCTGCAAAAAGATTTTGCTAATTATTCATTTAAAAACATGGCTGGAACATATCCATTTTAAGATTCACATTTTTTTAAAAGTAATTAAAGTTTAAAATAAGGTATAATAAATATAGCATAACATAGCCAAGGGAAGATGAAAAGTTTGGATTTAAAAGACATATGTTGGCCAAAAATTATATCAGAATAATATCATAATAGTTTATTTTTGCAAAGAGAATTATTTTCAGACTTTGTTTATTGATTTCCACAGACAAAAGGTGTCAAAATTTTAGATGAAAGATACCAGATTGGTGTCTGGGGTGAGGGAAGAATCAAAGTCTTCTGAATTGCTGCCCAAAAAAATTGCTAAAAGATGTCAAATTGATCCTAAAACTAAAAACACAGCCTCTCAGCTGCTGCTCCACAAGATTTACACGTGCCATATCGTCCAGGAAACAAAACACAGTTTCTCAGCTGTTTTTCCAATTCTTCATACTGAGCCCATACAAATGAAGTGTAAATAATATTTTTATTTTTAGAAACGGCAGAGCTGAATCATTGCAATTGAGGAAAAAAACACTTGGGAGCAAAATTGTAAAGACCTGGAAGAAAATGAGCATGTTGGTAAGAGAAGCACTATGGAAGCATATGTTCCATTGCAGAATGGGTATCTCAAAGACTGTTTGAGCACTAGACACTTCTGCTGTACTTATGAACAAAGTTGATAGCACAAGAGAGATCAGAAAGATTCAGAAGTGAAGAGTGAAGATGCTCAATGCTCCAGATTGAAATGAACTGTATAACTCTCATAATGGAGAGACGAGGAGGATGTGCTCTGGTTCCTGCCATGATCATTCCCAACCCCCTTTCCTGGGCTCAGTATTTTCAGATGAGATGCAAATTTGGAAGAAACACAGCCTGTGTTTTCATGAACACTGAAATGACACTAATGGAGTGTACTTTCCAAGAGCTCACTTCTCCACCTCAGTTGTTTCCCTCCCTTATTCCCAGTTCTGGGAATCAAAACC
Organism: Heliornis fulica; assembly: GCA_013399135.1. Classification (NCBI taxonomy): domain Eukaryota; kingdom Metazoa; phylum Chordata; class Aves; order Gruiformes; family Heliornithidae; genus Heliornis; species Heliornis fulica. Next base: position 213,418 of record VXBZ01004373.1, on the reverse strand, counting down.
CTATGATGTTTCTTGTATTGGTCAAGATACTTTTTGAACTCTCCTATATACAGTTCAATTTTATAGTCCAATAGAAAATTATCCAACTTTTTTCTGAGGGTTTTGGGTTTTGTTGGTTTTGTGGGGTTTTTTGGGTTGGTTTGTTGTTTGTTTGTTTTTTTTTTTTTTTGAAGTTTGTTTAGTTTTGAGTTATTTTTTGTAGGTTGGTGAATTATCTCAGCTCAGAGCTGGCACCAGATGAAAGTGTGTGGCCAGAACCAAGCAGCAGAGGAGAAAGAGAGACAGAAGCCTTAAACCATCTTTTCTGAGAACATGGGCTGTTAGATCACTGCAACTCCTAAAGCCACAGCCCCAACAGTGGGCAGTGACACTGACAAAACAGGGTGCAGTTCAAATTGTTCCTTAATATTTTCTCACAGAGCAAACACGACAGCAGGGCTTGGAGTCCATTGACTCCACTGGTATGGACTCCATGTTGTGTACTGATCACCTAAAGGATGAGCTATGACAGTTTGCCTTCCCAGGGGCTACAGATAGCTTTGAACTATTAGAGACATAGAACCATAGAATATCCTCAGTTGGAAGGGACCCATAAGGATCATCAAAACCAGCTCCTGGATCCACATAGCACAAGTCAAGTCAGAGCATGTGGCATATGACTGAGTGCATCATCCAGATGCTTCTTGAACTCAGCCCAGCTCAGTGTTGTGACCACTTCCCTGGGGAGCCTGTTCCAGTGCTTGACCACCCTCTCAGTAAATAACTGGTTCCTAATGTCCAGCCTAAACCTCCCATTTCAGCTTTATACCATTCCCTCGGGTTCTATTACTGGTCAACAAAGAGAGGAGGTTGGTGCATGTCTCTTTGCTCCCCCTCATCAGGAAAACAAGGAGGACCTTCTGCTTAGTTTACTTACAGGTAAATCTCCAAAGCATAGAATATGAAATTGTGTAACAAAGAGTTGGAATGTGAACTTAAGGTCTAATCTGTACTAAATATCTCTAAGAAACCTGCCTTTTATAGAAAAAATATCATTACAAATAAGTTATTGTATGTATGTTAACCTGTCTGTCGTTCAAGGTCATTAGCATACAAAAAAGTTTTCTTGATATTGATAGCAAATAAATAACAATAAATCTGGTTTTAATACCATGGTCCAAGTGAAATTAATTGAAATTATCAAAAAATAGTATGTTTTTTTAGAGAATAAGAAAACCTATCATGCAATTGAATGATTGACATGAAAAGTAAAAAATTGGATTATTTTACAAATGTGCAAATGATCTGTCCTGATAAAGGCATGCCTAAATATTCTGGCCTTCCAGAAACCTTGCCTAAATAATCTTCCTCATTTTGAGGCATTCCTCAGTAATGTTATGAAGAATGTAACTGTGCTCTGTGCATCAACAACTAATTAAACCGAGAGGCAGTTTGTTGGGAAGGCACATTAGAAATTACGTGTTGTATCACCTCAGTATCTCTTTGGCTTGGTGGATAGTAAGAGTTGAGCTTCACTCTGAATTCTGGGACATCACTTAGGAAAAGATAGCAGAGATGTTCCTGCAAACTAGCAACCTTGGAAATGCCTTTGCTGGCCAGTGAAAGAGTAGAATGAAAGACAACTCATCTGACATGTTCTATTAAATGTTAATAAATGATACTAAATGTATTACTTTGCTATGTTCCAGACTCATTGTGTTCTTCCAAACCTCCATTTTAAACACAGCATAAAGTAAAGGAATATGAGCTAAGGCCCCAGGGAATAGTAAGCTGTAGAGGAGAGATTAATTGGTGTCAAGTAGAGACTAGTAAAGGATCAGCTGATGCTAGAAGAATTAGGCTGCAGGAAACATTTTATAGTTGTCTTTCCCACTGAAAGCATGGTATTGTTGTTCAACAGTCTAGTGCCTTTCCTTCTGTCAGCCTCTGTGAAGCTTTTAGCTGGGGAAGAAAGTGGATAATTAGCATTCCATTTGGACGCCTGCAGACCAGCAGTCTAGAATATTAAATAGCTTTGCAAATCGGGGATTGTTTGAAGTGATTCATGTTTCTTTATCTAAGGTGTCTGAAATGCAGGTTTATATATTTCTTTTTTTTTAAAAAAAAAAAAAAAAAGAAGTTTGCTCATAACCCTACATCTGCTTTTGACGTTTGAAACTAATCCCCTTGATATTTGACAACAAATTCCTAAACTGGAGGTGTGGGGGGAGGAGATGATAAAAGTGCTTCTGCACATGTTAGAACAAGTATCCCATGTCACTTGGGATCTCTGAGCACTGTGCTGAAGGTATGGAAATACAGGATATTAGTGACTGTGGTGATTTAACCCCAGTAGGCAGTTCAGCCCCATGCAGCCACTTGCTCACTTCCCTCCAGTGGGATGGGGGGGGGAGAATTGGAAAGGGTGAAAGTGACCAAACTCACAGGTTGAGATAGAGGCAGTTTAACAGGTAAAGCAAGAGCTGCACACACAAGCAAAGCAAACCAAGAGACTCATTCCCTACTCCCCTGGGCAGGCAGGTGTTCAGCCATGCCCAGGAAAGCAGGGATACATCTTACCTAACAGTTACCTGGGAGGACAAACACCATTACTCCAAATGCAACCTCCCCACCCCACCCTTTCTTCTTCTTTCCCCCACTCTTTATATGCTCAGCATATGTCATATACTTTAGGGTATCCCTTTGGTCAGTTTGGGTGAGGTGCCCTGGTTATGTCACCTCCCAACTCCTTGTGCACCCCCAGCCTACTCACTGGTGGGGTGGGGTGAGGAGCAGAAAAGCCCTTGACTCTGTGTGAGCACTGCTCAGCAGTAACAAAACCACCCCTGGGTTATCAACACTCTTCAGGTCATAGCTCCAAAACATAGCACTGTACTAAATAGTGTGTAGAAATTTATTTGAGCTAAACCCAATAAGTAATGTCAAAAATCAAAATTGTGTTGGCAATAGCTGTCTTCCCTATCTGTTCCTATGTTTTATGGATGGGCATAATGTTCCCTTTAGACAACTCATCATTCTATTTGAAGATTTTTTTCCCCGATTTTTCTATCCTCATCATGAGGACATGGAAGACACAGGCATTTGATTATTTATTATTGCATTTTTCTGGTATCTTCTACATCAAAAACATTGCAGAATCTCAGAATGTCAGGAGTCGGAAGGGACCTCAGAAGATCATCTAGTCCAACACCCCTGCACAAGCAGGATCACCTAGATTAAACCACACAGGATAATCACCTAGATTAAACTACAGCAGGGTCACTAGATTAAACCACACAGGAATGTGTTCAGATTGGTCTTGAATGTCTTCAGAGGAGACTCCACAGCCTCTTTGGGCAGCCTGTCCTAGGGCTCTGTCACCCTCACAGGGAAAAGGTTTTTCCTTACATTCACATGGAACTTCCTATGCACCAGCTTGGACCCATTGCCCCTTGTTCTATCACTGGCCAACACTGAGAAGAGCCTGGATCCATCCTCCTGACACGCACCTTTATATATTTATAAACATTAATGAAGTCATCTCTTAGTCTCCTCTTGTCCAAGCTCAAGAGACCCATCTCCCTCAGCCTGTCCTCAGAAGGAAGATGTTCCACTCCCTTCATCATCTTGGTGGCCCTGCGCTGGACTCTCTCAAGGAGTTGTATGTCCTTCTGGAACTGAGGGGCCCAGAACTGGACACAATATTCCAGGTGTGGTCTCATTGCTTCTGTATCAAGCAGTGATTTCTACTGTCTATACAAAAATATGCTACCATTCTTGAAAGCAGTGCTCTCTGAATGCAGAAAGGTCAGGAGATTAATCTTAGGGACAAGTTCAGCCAATAGCTGCCTAAAGTACCCAGTTCAAGGTGCTTGTCAGAAAAACATTGTGGAAACTGTTGACAGAGGTTTCTTCATACGTGCTCTGCAGAACTGCATCACATGTGGGGAATAATAATTATAAGAAAGCATGTAGAAACTAGAATGAATATTTGCTTTGCTTCCCGAGGTGCGTGCATGCATGGAAAGCATTTTGTGATCTGTTCAGCTGCTTGGGGGGCAGGTGGGAAACATGCAGCTCTCTGTGTGACTCCCCTCTCTGCCCACCTGGGCTGTGTATGGACCAGCTGCAGCAGGACCAGATGAGTGGCCAAGTCCTCCGCAGCAGGGTGGCCTAGCAGATACAACCTGTCTCCCCTGCACAGAAAAAAAGAAAAAAAGAAAAAGAGAAAAAAAGAAAAAAAGAAAAAAAGAAAAAAAGAAAAAAAGAAAAAAGAAAAAAAGAAAAAAAGAAAAAAAACACAACTAATTTTTAAAACTTAATTCATCTGACCTATTAGGGACATCTAATTAAAGGGAAACTAAACTAGAATCATAGAATCATGGAAAAAGAGAATCATTAAGTGTGTTAGGTTGGAAGGGATCTTCAAAGGTCATCTAGTCCACACCCCTGCAGTAAGCAGAGACGTCTTCACCAGATCACATTGCTCAGAGCCCCATCGAGTCTGACCTTGAGCACAGCTCTAAGAAGTGTCTTTCTTTCTTGACTGACAATGAAAAATCTAGACAACTGTAGGACACAGAAGTTGGCATTTGATCAAGTACCTCATGTGACAGAAAACAACTTCTCTGTGCATATAATACTGGCATGGCTGTGGTTTGAGTAGTCTGAGCTACAGCCCTGAGGTACTTGTGAAACAGCTGGTACCTGCCTTATCTCTCCCATGGGGAGTCACAGTCTTCCACAGGCTTTCCTAACCTAACCTGCTGCCTCTGCTCTCAGGCTCACTGGCACTACTAACTTTGGATGACTCAGAATCTCCCTGAACAGTCTCTGGACTTCAGAACTTATCACACATATCCTGCACCTGCTTTTTAAGACAAACAGTGAAATCCATCTACTTCCTCCAGCA
>VXBZ01004373.1:186709-208491 GCA_013399135.1 Heliornis fulica | reverse complement strand
CTGAAAGGAACTCTGTATTACAATAACTGGTTACAAAAATACTGTCACATGTGCCTGCAGCTATGGACATGCCTTTTTCAGTCTTCTTTTGTATATAAATGAAATAAATAAAGATGAATAAGTTATAAAGAGGGAAGTGAGAAGCTAGAGGGCCTGTCTCATTCAGGTTTGTAAACAGACTTTATGATGTCTAGACAAGTAGAAAATGTATATACACCTTTCCTTTTTCCTGCTCTAACATCCATGTTTGGAGAGGGACATCCTGATTTCTTTTCTTTTTTTTTCTAAGTGAAATATGAAAACACTACACAGATCTTTTTTAAAAGAGGCTAGAAACAGGCTTTTTATCATTCAGAGCTCCCGAAAGGACCATTTGAACACAGTCTTCCTGTCCAAAGAGGAAATAACCATGTCTGTGACTCGAATGGACTCTGATTTCCAATAATTTTCCAGTGGTAAACTATGATTCAGTTTCCATTTATAAAGTGAAATGAATGCTTAAATAATCAACAGTAAAGAGCCAGAAGTAGGAAATGAGCCATCCTTCAAAACAATTCTGCTCTGTTTAGTTTGGACTTCATTCCATTGTTAAAGGATTTCCTTATGTGCAAGGTGTTAGAGATTGGCAAGCTGAAGCCATTCTAGACACAATTGTTTCATTTAATACTGTATGTGAATACATGATAAGCATTGATAGAACTTTAAAAGACATCAGCTGCAGATACTAGCTCTTCCAGTGCTTCAGAGGAAGAATAATTTCAGGGGCAGTGGATGGACAGTACTAATCAACATAAATAGATCATCTCTTAAATAGTTCTAGTTTTCCCTAAGTGTAAAACCAGCTGGGTTTATCCAGCTGTCTTTAAATAAGACCAGATTTGAAATTCATTCCTTCATTCATTCCATGATATAATCTCAGAAAATAAATTTATCTGCTGATTTGTCAACTGCAGGTGTAGATGAAACTCCACAGGTGATATGAATGTTGGAAGCTGTATCTCTAAAGGATATTCAGCACTTTAGTTGGTTCAGGTAGAATTAAAACACATCCTTTGTCATTAAAGTTAGATACCCAGTCACAGTAGAGATAAGAGAAAGAGGGACGAAAAGAACACTTAGCCACATTGCCAAAAAGCTGGCTAATCATGGTCTCAGAGGAATAACTTTGCTTCATCTTCTCTGCAATCTCTGTGTACAAAAAGATATTGGCTGCCTAATGAAATGTCTGACAGAAAATTTGTCAGTGTTCGCAGTGACAGCATTGAGTTTGCTTCCTTGTCCCCCCACTCTCCCACTCAGTCCTATTTATACATCAACAGAAATTAGTGGTGCATGCAAAGCAAAATCTTAGATCTGGAAAGCTCCAAATTTAGAATATGATCAGGGACATAAATTCAAATTTAGGAGCTAGCTCACATTTCTTTAAAATTCAATGCAAGAACATCCACTTAATTTCCTCTAGATTACTGAGGCCCTCCAGCAAGGTTCAGTAAAAAAATGAATTTGACCTAAAAAATTATTCAAGTCTGCTGTTGTTTAGGTGTGTTTGTGTATGTGTGTGTGTGTGTGTGCATGCAATTTTGGGTATTTTGCTTTGCTTTAGGTTTTAATGAATGTTGTGGGGTTTTTTACTCTTTCTGTTTTCTGAAGGCATTTGGAGTATTTTGGGGTTTTTCTTCTACCATTTCAGGTTTTCACTCTGTAAGGTGTCTAAGACATCTCTTTAAACAAAAGTTTTAATTCTTCTGCTTTGTCTGGATTTTAACATCTGGTGTTTAAAAATAAAACCAATAACCCAAATATTCTGATGGTTTGGCAAGTCTAAATTAGAAATGGAATTTTGACCTTCAGTCTCAATTTTCTGTGAGTATTTTCCACTAACTTATTGACAAAGCCAATAATATTTTATATCATAGCCTGAAACCTGGATGAAAGAGAAACTAAATGTTTTATAAGGCAGACCACAGATAAACTTAAGTTATGAAGCAAGACTCCTTTCCAGTCACACTGAAAATTAACTTCTAGCACACCCCATCTTTTAAATATCTGTCCCATGTGTCAATTTATTTAATTACTGTTAGCCAGTTATGATATATTGATGAGCATTTGCAGAGTGTGTCCTTCACAAATGTGAATGAACTAAGCTTTGTCAAACTAATTTCTGTCTGGATGGACAGAATATTTAAAAATAATTTCAGAATTTCTTTCCAATCTAGTTGGCTATGGATCCAGTGATAAAGATTCACATAGTAAACAGTGATGTTCAGAGTGTTCATTAAGTTCCATTGTCTGTTTCTCTTCTAGACACTTATTTACCTTCATTTACAATGAGCAATTTTCCTTTGAGATTAGCTCTCTTAACTTGATTGGCTGTGTCAGGCTACTTTTCTGTGATTTTTCTTTTTTGGCAAAAGTTTTTCCAGCTTGTTCTTTAACTGTCATTTGCTTTCTCCTGTATTTTAAATCTATCATGCTTCATGACAGACAGACTTGTAATTTGGACTCTAATCATTTCTGATTCTCATGTTTTGACAGACACAGACTTGCCTTTCTGCACCTCCTTCCCCATTTCCCTCCTTTATTCTGCATTTGCTTGTGGCACACAATACTCTCTACTTAACTCTTTCCTTTTCATCTTCGACTTTCATTCCATACATATGCTATAAGTAGATGTGTTTAAATTTTGAATGTGTCAAAATTATTCTGTAGAGCTAAAAATGATGTTGTTTGAAAATATGTACAGGCATATTTATTTTGTGCTTTAAGGTTCCAACTGACCCGTTTTGGAAGGATGTTAAGTGGAGATTATTTCATTATCTAAAGCCCTTCTTTCTTTTTCTATTTTTACCTCAATTTTTGTAGAAAATTACATTTTTGAGATTCTTTTTTGTGTAAATCTTGTTAAGACAGAATCAAAGAATCCCAGAATTTCCAGGTTGGAAAAGACCATTTAGATCATTGAGTCCAACTGTACCCATCTTATCCTAAACCATATCCCTGAGCACCTCATCTACCCATCTCTTAAACACATCAGGGATGGTGACTCATCCATCTCCCCAGGCAGCCTGTTCCACTTCCCAACAACTCTTTTGGTGAAGAACTTTTTCCTAACATCTAATCTGAACCTGTCCTGGTGCAGCCTGAGGCCATTTCCCCTTGTTCAAGTTAGAATCCAGATGTTTAGTTCCACTTAAAAAGAACAAGACTAAACCAGTTGCACTGGAGTTATATGGATGTCTGCTGCTGGGAAAGTGATGTTCCCTTCCAAGGAAGAAACCAGATGAGCACTTTTGTCTCTGCTTCCAGGACAAAGCCCATGCCATAGCATCAGCTGTGCTTCTTTGAAGGGGTGAAAAGATGTTTTTGCTTGGATTCAGAGACATTTTGTTCTGTGACAGTGTTCAAAATCATATTTTTACTACATTATAGTTGTGACTAGATGATCTTTCAAGGTCCCTTCCAATTCCTAACATTCTGTGATTCTGTGATTCTGTGACTTGCAGAAAATCATCCCATTGGCAGCTTGTGCTTGGACTTGTGTCTGGCAGAGGTGAAGATTTTCTGGCCATGCTGTCTTCATCCTTCCTATCAGGACAGTCCACATGAAGTGATTTTTAAAATTAAATATATATTGGTAATTTGTGGTTTTAGTTTTTTCTGCAACTTTTAATGTCCCAATATATTTTTTAAATACTCAAATTTGAACACAAGCACAAAGATATACAAATGAGTGCATGATCTCTAACTTTTCCTATCTAATTAATCCAATAGCTTTCTACAATGAGATAACTGGCTTTGACAAAGAGGGGGGCAGGGTGTTACTATCTTAATTTTAGTAAGATTTTAGACAATGTCTTCCAGAAGATCCTCACAAACAAGCTGATGAAGCAGGACTACATAGGAGGACAGTGAGGTAGATTCCCTGATGGGACTGTCTCAAGGCTGTGATCTACCTGAGGCCAGTCACCACTGGAATAATTCCATACTCCAGAGTAGACAGGAGGCAGTTTAGCAAGGAGGGGCCTTGAGGTCCTGGTGGACAAGAAGATGTGAGCCAACAATGTGCTCTTGCAGCACTCTGGACTGCATGAAAACAGCAGACCAAGACAGGTAAACAGTCCCTTCTGTTCTCCAGAAGTGCAATTCTGGGATCCTCAGGACACGACAGACGTAGACTTAACAGAGCAAGCTCAGTGCAAGTCAACAAAGATGATAGAGCAGTTTTCATGTGAGAAGGGCCTGAGAGAGCTGGGACTGTTTAGCCTGAAGAAGACTCAAGGGGATCTTATCAAAGTACATAAATAGCTGATGTAAAGATGTAAAAAACATGAAGCCAGACTTTGAGATGACTGAAATACACTAAATTCTCTTTAAATGCACAAACCTCCTTCTTTTTCCTAAGAGGGTAGTCAGACATTGCTCAAAGGTCAAAGATTGCTCAGAGAGTTAGTGGACTCTCCATCTGTGGAGATATTGAAAACCTGACTGTGCAGAGTCCTGGATAACCTGCTGTAGGTGGCCCTGCTTTGATCATGGGAATTGGACTAGACAATATCCAGTCATCCTTTCTCACCTCAACTATTCTGTGATTCTGACTCCTATTTGTTTCACTTTACCACATTTTTTAAGGACTGTTCCTACAACACAGTCAGGAGATCTCTGCAAGTCAATTTTACATGTGCACAGTTTAGTAATGCACAAAATGCACATCAGGGCTTGACACTGGACTTACATAAACCTTTCTCTGTGTTTTTATCTGTACAACTGAAGTGGTGTGAAAACGTTCTCCTGCTCTCACTAACTCAAAAGAAAGTATTCTGGAGACATTCTGTCTAAGCTGTAGAGCCTGACTGAAATTATTCCCTTTTGTCCCAGGCTGTTCATCATATTTTTGCACTATAATTTTCCAGGTTGAGTTTAGAAATCAGCATTGCAGAGTACACCGTGTGCAAGGAAGACAAGGCTGAGCAGAGACAATATTAGAGTGAAAAAGGAACAAAATTACTGAGCTGATGCACTCTTTGCAGAAGAAGCATGAATAGTAAGAAATTATTTCATTATCTCTTCATGAGTCACATTAACCCAACACTATAGACAAGTATAGTACATCAGAACTACAATGGCCTGTTTGGCATTTAAGTTCCAGGGAAAATAGATGACAGCAGAAATTACAGCAGGTAATGTGCAATTTGCCAAAACATTTTAAAGAATAAGAATGAAAAAGACTGAGATATCTCTGCCCTCAAGGGAGACAAACATTATCCTTAATCATCTTCAGGGGCTGTAGCTAATATTGTCCATTTCAAGGTGGTATTCCTACATTGTTCATTGTTAGAAGGACAAAGAATATTAGGAAGTGTACAGATGAGAGGAAAAGCCTTTTTTTTTTATTATTTCCAATAAATGCATTTGTGGCTGTATAAAACCAATATGGGATACCTCTCTGATAACAATGCATATACTTAAAACTAGTGCTATCATCTCTGGGCAGTCAGCAGATAAAATTTAAAGCAATAGAAAAATATTAAGTAGATTCCCAATAATATGTCTGAATTGTGGGACAAAGGGATAATGCCCAGCCCCTAGGCCTGAATGGACACCTTGTCTGCCTCCCATTCCTGTTGAATCCAAAGCAATTCCATTGAGTTGCTTTAAGGGTTGAACTTGATGGTCTCTCAAGGTCCTTTCCAACCCCTACAATTCTGTGATTTCTGTGAAGAGACATGAAATGTCTTGGCCTGAGTCGCCAAACACCAGGAGGTACAATGAGATATATCCGTAGAGCAGCCTAGATGTCACTAGAGAATCTCCATTCTATTTCTTTGTGGAACAGTATTTTCCTTGAGAATGAAAGCTTTTGTTTTTTCATTTTAGTAATTTCCTTTATTAGCCATTAGAGACGTAGGGATAGGTGGGGGTTGGGAGTATGACTCAGTAGTACTGTGTTTCACTGCTTATAACCTGAATGTTATCTGTAAAATGATCTGCAGGTTATCATCAGGGCAGGTCTTTTACATGAGAGATTATTATGAGGGGAAATGTGCTCCAAAATTCCTTCTCTTTCTGTAGCTGACTTGTTTTTCACAAGAACATCTGGATAGAGGCCATGAGTAATGAGTTTCTTTTTCTTAGTAACCCATGGATCTGCAGGCTCAGAGAACATAATCCTCGGATACAATAACCTTCATAAAGCTTGGGTGGGGTAAAGACGATTGGCTGCAGGAAGGAAGATTTTGGAGAAACCACCTTATGGAAAGTGTGACACTGTACAAATGCTTCAGTGGAAGGAGAAGATATGTATGTTTTTCACTTTTGTGAAAGGTTAGTTTAGTAAGAAATGAGTTATTTTTTGCTTTTCATCCAGCTCATGGTACATTAAAAACTTCACGTCTTTATTTTTGTTCTTCATTGTTTTGTGATTCTCAGTTTAAAATAAATGCAATTTTAGATAAAGACTTTATGTTCTCTTTCTGCTTGTAAGGAAATGCAACAATAGATGCCATAAAATTACTATAATTAAATAATGAGCAGTTGGAAAAATATGGTACAGAAGAGGAATAGTTCCTAGCATTTTCTTGAGGAAATGCAATTTTCCATCTTGGCCTTTAGGAGGTTCAGATTCTTTTTAAACTCTTCCTTCTTTCTTTTNCTCTTCCTTTTTTTTTTTTTTTTTTTTTTTAACCTTCTTTTTTTCTCACTTAATGCAACACTCAGAGACCAGCTGCCAAACATACACGATGGATAAAATCTATTCTAGGGAATGTGCTGTTGTAGTTACTCACTTTACTGGTCATTCTCATGTCATTGGTTTGCATGCAGTATTTCAAACAGCATCTGCCTTACCCAAGAACATCATTCAGAAACCTTTGTAGCAGTTGGCCACATTCCCATTTTGAGTTCCTCAAAAGCCTTGGCTATGGGCCACAGATGAAAGGAAAGTAAAAGCAACAAGATGGTTTAAAAAGTGGTCTACTGTCAAATGCAGCCAAGTAACAAAGGTGCTTATTCCTCCAGATCCACTTCCTGCGTGCGTTCCCTTTAATTCCCAGTGGCTTATGTGAATAAGCAACATTTTAAGTCCATGATCCCCCTGTTATCTTGGTGGAGCCAGTGCTAGAGCTAAATTATGGGTTTTTTTGTCTTGCATCTGAAGTTTTATTTTCAAAGTAGTATCACCAAGGTGAGCCCTTGGAAAGGGTTGGATGGATACTCCCGGATCAGCTGGCATACCTGACCTCTTGGACACTTTTTCTCCCAGGGTCTCATAGCTGTAGTGGCTACAGCACCTTCCCAGCAGTAGTGGCAAAGAGCAAACCAAGGACTAAATGCATGTTTTCTGCACAGTATTATTGTCCCAGTGGAAAGGACTATGAGAATCTGAGCAAGTGGGAGTGACACATTAACCCATTGACTCAGTGATCGTTTTATTTATTTATTTATTTATTTATTTGCTTATTTATTTATCTATCTTTACTTAGGACAGGTTATCTGGCTCAAAAATGCATAACCAGTGAAAATTTCCTTCTCATTTGAGGAAGAGTGAAAACGTATTATGCATCATAGGATATTTTCATTGAAATAGCAGAAATTGTTATAGAGGTAATACACGGTGTCTTCTTTCAGTGGAAAAGAAGTAAGGGTAGATAGAAATAGATCTTAAGGACTTTCTGTAAATATCAGTGGTTATCAGCATGTGACAATACTTAAGAGAATCCAGACTTAGCAGGAGTGCATTGTTATGTCCCTCTGCTTTAGAGATACCACAGACCAAAAGCAATCATTTGGTTAGAGCATCTGGCCTTGGACAAACACTTCTGCTGATTTAGGAAAGGAAACCAGAAGAGTTAATTTATGATTCATGCAATGTTATATATGCTTATAATGAATGAAGAGCTAATCAAGATGTATATTGATAATAGGGAACATGCTGAAACAGGGAAGATACAGAAAGTCAATAAATTGACTCTTTTAGTGATAATTATCATAGAATCATAGATTCATATAATGTCTTAGGTTGGAAGAGACCTTCAAAGTTCATCTAGTCCACTCTTGCCTACAGTAAGCAGAGACATCTAGAGAAACTAGATCAGGTTGCTCAGAGTCCCATCAAGGCTGACCTTGAATATCTCCAGGGATGGGGCCTCCACCACCTTTCTGGGAAATCTGTTCCAGTGATCTACCACCCTCATATTGAATCTTTTCTTATTATCCAACCTAAATCTCCCTTTTCTAGTCTAAAACCCTTACCCTTCATCCTATTACTACATGCCCTCTTGAACAGCTTTCCCTGCACAAGGAGACCACAAGGGCATATGGCTGACTCATGCTCATCTTGCTGTCCTTCTTGTGTTGAGGGCTCCAGAGTTGGACATATTTTTCCAGATGAAGTCTCACCAGAGCAGGGCAGGATCACCTCCTATGATCTGCTGATCACAGTTCTTTGATGGAGCCTAGGATGTGATTGGCCTTCGGCTGCAGATGCACATTGATTCATGGTCAGCTTTTCATCCATGATTACCCTCAAGCCCTTTTCCCCAGGGCTGCTTTCAAGCACATCATCTCCTAACCTGTATGGACAATGCAGGTTGTCCTGACCCAGGTGCAGGATGCTGCACTTGTCTTTTTTGAACCTCATTAGGTTTATCTTGGCCCCCTTCTCCAGCCTGTTCAGTTCCCTCTGGATGGTACCCTGTCCCCCCATCACATTAACCTCACCACTCAGCTTTGTGTCATCTGCAAACTTGATGAAGGCTAACTAATGAATTAGATGAAAAATGGTTAAGAATCTGCTAAGTTTATTACAGGTCAAAGCATTACATGTGTGTTATACCTGGATGTGACTCACTTCAGCATTGACAAACGCAGCTGGTGGATATGTGCTTAACTTAATCTCAGAAATGGGGCACACATATTTAGAGGTAAACATATGCTTAATAAGAGTTTAACTAGATTAGGATCTCAGTAGTTTAGTTTGAGGCTATTTATCGGTTATCTTCTGTTTTCATCTGATTTAAAGGGTTTGTTGATGATCCAAAGGAAAATAGAGAATGAATCAAATGCAAACTTTTATCATTTTCTCCAAAAGTGTCTTTAAAGAACCTAGAGACTAATGCAAATTCATCCTCTGAATGCACTGATTCAAAAGCATACAAAGTCTACCTATTACATGGGGTACTGGATGATGCTGTACTTACACTGCATTTTTCCCCACTTCCCTTCAGTCTTTCCCACTGTATTAAGTAATATTCTTGGCACTAACAGACTAGATAAAGGATGTTGGTTCTGATGTGTAATCGGGATAATGTAATTCATCCTTTAGCACTTCATTTACATTCCCATTCACACTGCATGGCTTATTATCAGCTGCAGCAGAATAGGTCTGTAAAACAAAATTATGTCATGCTGCATAACAAAGACTGCCTGTTTACATTTTTACCATATAGATTCTTCCTTTCAACTTAATTAGCAAACATCTAAAGAGACTTCCAAATACATGAAATGTTTCACAGTTTTCATGTGGGTATTTAACTTTCTGTGGAATTCAGGTTTCACTGACCTAATAGCCTTTTACGAGACTATAACCATGTGGATGGAGGATGGTAGGGCAGTGGATGTGGTTTTTCTGGATCTCAGTAAGGCATTTGACACTGTCTCCCACAGNCCAGAAGGTTGTGCTGCCATTCCACAAGATTTAGACAGGTTGGAGAGCTGGGCAGGGAGAAATTTAATGAGATTTAATAAGGACAAGTATAAGGTCGTGCATCTGGGGAGGAACAACCCCAGGGACCAGTATAGGTTGGGGACTGGCCTGTTAGTAGTGTAGGTGAGAGGGACCTGGGGATCCTGGGGGACAGCAGGATGACCATGGGCCAACAATGTGCCCTCATGGCCAGGAAGGCCAGTGGAATCCTGGGGTGTATTAGAAGGGGGGTGGCTATTAGGTCAAGAGAGGTCCTCCTCCCCCTCTACTCTGCCTTGGTGAGACCGCACCTGGAATATTGTGTCCAGTTCTGGGCCCCTCAGTTCCAGAAGGACATAGAACTCCTTGAGAGAGTCCAGCACAAGGCCACCAAGATGATGGAGTGGAACATCTTCCTTCTGAGGACAGGCTGAGGGAGATGGGTCTCTTCAGCTTGGAGGAGACTGAGGGGTGACCTCATTAACATTTACAAATATGTTAAAGGTGAGTGTCAGGAGGATGGATCCAGGCTTTACAAATGCTAATTTATTTTATTTCAGATTCAGGTGACTCAGACAGAAATTCTCTCTAGTTCTAATGATACACAGAAAATAAGAAACTGCAATTTGTGCTGAGCTCAGTCCCAGGTGTTTAAGCATCAATTCACAGCTTACAGCCTCTGTAGCCTTGTAGGCATTCAGTCAGCACTGTCTGTACCTCAAGTGACTACAACACTACCCTTGTCTATCAGCTAATCTTTGAAGAGTTTCCTTGAAAAAGCATGGTATTCAGGTCACCTAATCAGTTAGAAAAAAATATCTTTTTTTAGACACTGTTTTGATTTAGAAATGACTACAAACTTTGCAGATGAAAATGTCCCCATCTACTTTCCGTAAAAGGGATTCCTGATATAGGTTATTAAAAATGACCATAATTTCATAACCCTCTTCTGAGTATTTTTGATTGGTTTTGGTTGGCTGGGTTGAGTTTTGTGCTTGGTTTTGTTTTCAATTTTTTTTAATATATTATTCTTTTAAAAAAAAAACTAAACTTTTACCTTCTTTTAAATTTCAGAATGCCCACCCTTTTGGGTAATGTCAATATTTTATTTCAGTTTCATTTTATAGGATTTTATTTGTTACATATTTTTTAATATTTTTGTTTTTTGGTGTTTTTTTTTTTTTACCAGTCCTCAAATCACACATATATAAGCAGACAAAAATTATTTCTCAGACTATAAGAACTGCTGATATTTAGATCCAGAAAAGATAAGTAATTAATGTCATCTTAACTGCATATATTCGTTTATTCTCTGTTTTAGCAGTGATCTTTTTTCTTGTCTGTGTTCAAATATTCCTCAGCCCCATGTTCTTTTTAGGACATTCTCTTTTCAAAAAAAGTTAGTCTACTCTGTTTCATGACCCTAAGTGAATTTTTGAATCATTTATATTGTTAATAAGACATTGAATGGTGTGTGTAGGCAGATAAATGATACATTTTTAATGAAAAATATTATTTCATTCATCCAACCTTGTTTAATTTCGTATAGTTGAAAGACTGCTAATGAATTCTTGTTGACAATGAATATAAAGTGCCAGTTCATAGAATCATAGAATCTTTAAGGTTGGAAAAGGCCTCTAAGACCATCAAGTCCAACTGTCAACCCCACAACAACATGTTTACTAATGAAGATACAATGAACCTGCTTATATAGCACTGAGAGCAAAGCTATTTCATATATCTTAATGCTTCATCTTTTGGTATTATGAATATATTATTTACATTATAAAAACTATTGTAATACAATTAATCTCCTCCATATTGTTTTTAAATAATTTATTTGAAATGTTAGTGGAAAGAAAATGATATTAGGAAAAAAACCCTGAAAAAATAGAAGAATGTGGTCTATAGGTTATATCTGAAAGATATATAGAAATACTGCAGTTTGTAGGTATTATAATCCAACATTCCATGATGGATTGAGATGGAGGATTATTTGAATGTTATGCTAGAATCCCAATACATGCCAATTTCAACTCTTTTTTGCAGCAACCTTGAATTTGTAAATACTGAAAACCATTTTGCTTCAGGACATTTAGAAACTCAAGCAATCAGCCTCATCTTTTTGGCTGTGACTTATATTAACATTCTGTAAACTACCGATAGAATAAATAAGCCTACACATAAGATTTTATCCAAATATTTGATTTTTTTAATATTCAATTTGACAAGAGATTAGAACATATGTAGGAATGACTATATGTAAGAAGGATTTAGCATAAAAACTTTAGGTGGGAGCTTTCACTTTTACTCAGCTTTCTCCTAGCTACCAATGAGTCTCGCTGCCTATATGAAGTTAGCTTAGCTATTAATATGGCTATTTTGCAAACCTCTTGATCTGCAAATTGGTAAATTAAATTTATGTTAATGCATCTCACTGAAATATAACTCAGCATAGCTTAAATAACAGCTAATAGAAACTGGAGATAACTTTCTTTTTTCTAGAGCAGTAAGGAGTGTATAATTTGGTTTCCAAAATATGAGAAAGCTATGAACAAACAAAGGAAGATCAAGGATGTATAAACAGCTGTGCAGATTAAAGTGTTATTTCAGATGGAAAGCTCTTACAAGTGGAATATGGATGCTTGGTTACAGAGTAACTAAAATGACATTTGCTCTCCATACATATTTCAGAAGATACTGACGAGAATGCAAAGTGCTAATAATATCCAAAGAGAATAACACAATGGAAATGGAGAAAAGAAGATCTTGGCTGAATTTTAGGAAAGGATATTCTAATAGCAAAGATTGATTTGCTATAAAATGATGAGTTGCTAGGCCTTGTTATAGATTCTTACAGAGTAATTCAAATAGGTGATACTGCTTGACTTTCATCATGTGATAGAAATATCACTTTATTCAACAAAATTTAATAAACCAAAGAAACGTTGAGTCCTGTGAGGCACGTGGTCAGTCATATGTTGTGGATTGGAGATACTGTCTGGGTCAGATATGGATGGACTCTACATTTTTAGTGACCAGTTTTCCATCTAGAATCTGATATGGAAAAACTACATTTTGTCGTGAAATAAAAAAACTTTAATGGCTGAGGAGACTAATTCACTAGGAATCAGGGAACTGGGCATTGCCTGTATGAATTGTTGAAAGCATGCTGTGCATCTGTAAAGTATGTGGGAGACAATTTGACTTCACTTTGTTCATTTAAATCTATACTTTAAAATAATTGTTATAATATTACCAGACAAATTAACCTAATAGATCATGTTTATCGTAATTTAAAAGACTGTGTGGGAAACAAAGACAATTTACATTACTGTCCTAAAAGGTACTAAACAATTTTACCAGTTTGACTAAAAAAAAAACACATGGTCAATTAACTTTATGGATGCTCATTCCTAAATTTTACAAAGTAGTATTTGCAACAAGATGTTTCAAATGATAATATCCATTTAAGTTGACTTTCAATAATTGTCTATTACAACAGATGAAGAACAGATGAAATCTACCATGTAAATGAAGGTAACCAGGTTTCAGGAAGTTTGATTTTTCTTTTCTACTAACTTACCTGTTAATTATTGCATTAATAGTCATCACAATTGTTTTTTCCAGAGGCTACAAAAAAATTTTCAAAACATCTAAATTACTATATGTATATTCTGGATTTTTTTTCCAGCAATTGTAATACATAAGGTATTTTCCATAGTGAATGCAGAGGAAGATGAAAATGTGCTACAGATTAAAAGCCCAAACACTGGGTGTTCAGGCAAAAATTATACTTGAATCTAACCAGAAAGAATCTCAGACTAATATTTTAGGCAAATGTGAGCTATAAAAGTTTCATTATTGAGCTGAAACTGCAAAGTTATGACCCACAATAGCTGAAGCCCAGGAAAACCTTTAAGACCTTCTTCTGATCAGTTCTGTCTCTAGCAACTCCTTTACAGACAACTGCTTGAATTCAGAATTAGGAACTCTGAGTTGTAAGAAATCAGGATTTGTAACCTAGATTGGAAGTGTAAAAACTTTGGAAATGATAGGACACCCTGCATTATCACGACGAATTCCCTGCTACTGAGAAAATTACTGCATAATCACGTTTATTAATGAGTTATTTAGATGAGTTTCTGCTTAACAGTATCTGTGACACTGCTAAAGATGACATACTTGTTTTGCCAAATATAAAAATATAAAAAGAGCTGTTTCTATTGCTAATTGCTGGGAAGAGCTTTCTGCCTCTAGACTAGTGACAAAAACACAGACAAGGTCAGCAGAGCTCAAAGTCATGACTGATCAAGTGAACATTTCTCTGACAAACACCTCGGCTGATACAGCTTTCATGGAGAAAGCTGTCTGTGGGAAATTACTTGCACTTTCTACCCCCAGACCTTACCATCACTGAAAAAGGCACTGGAAAAACCATCTGAGAACATAAGCGAGTCTTCTCCTAATAGGTCATCTCTAATGTCTTTGATGGTTGTTTAATGAGACAAATTCAACAAACAATTCCAGGGAATTATACCTCTGCTGCTTGATATACTTCTTCATGTTCTAATCTAGCACATTTTGTCAATAAAATATTCACAAGACAATAGTGAATCTTTTAGCGAAATTATTAGTCTGGACATCCCTCTGAGGGGTATAGAAAAGGACACATACTTAAAGAAATGTTTTTCACATGCTAGCATCAATGGAAAAGTCATTTCTACACCCCCTGTCCCAGCATGTTTGGAAAAACTCTTCAACAGCTTCCTTCAAATCCTTCCCTCTTTTCTGCAGCAGCAGTCTTCACTCTGTAAAAGCTGCTGGTTACCTGCAATGGTTCTGCCTGGCTCACAGTGATTCACATTCAGATTTTCTTTCTGGTACTTGCGTTCTAGTAGTTGAATTTTTAGGATTCCTTTTCACAAACTTTTTCTACAGCCAAAAGAGACAGACTTTTTTTAAAAAAAAAAAAGTTATTTTCTCATAAATAATGAAAAATTATGTTCCATTATATTAATTTTGCTTTGAGAACAGAAACAATAAGTAAACCACATACTAGTTCAAGGCTGAGGGAACAATCCTGAGGATGCATAGTACTGTTGTCATTTTACCATTTGTAGTTTGTATTTTCTTTTATCATAAACAGTATATCTCTGATCTCTCAGTTTTATAGCTCCATCCATAGCCTCAAAATAATATTTTCCAGACACACAGAACAGCCGTATACAATATGGTTATCATCAATTTTATTTTAGGTTGAGGAAAACCAAACCAAAACAAATATGTACTTTATGAAATAATACAAATACTCTCTCCCCTGTCTATGATAAAAGAAAGTAAAGGTGCAGAACACAGAAGAGAAAGACGTAGCATTGACAAAGAGAATTCTTCACACTTAACTGTAATTCAACATATTTGTTCCAATATTATTTATTCTTACTCTTGTGAAGACTTTAGCATTCTTCTCATACATTGCCTGATATACAACACCATTTTTATAAAGTAAGATAACATTATAGCTGATTTCAAACTGTGCATTAAATCCAGACTTGGGAAGGAAAACACATCCCTTTAGAAACAAAGCATTTTAAACATGGCTGTCCCTATTAGGGACTGGTATGGAAGAATATTAACTTTAAAAATTGAGCTCTATATATAGGATTCGTTTATGTGCCTGCCTTTCTGTTGGCAAGTTGTGGCCATAACAGGCTTAAGAACTCCATCAGGATATATTTTTTTCCTTCCTAAGCCTTTGGAGCACTATCTATTTGTAGGTATCATATATTACCTCTGTGTGGGGCCTGCAGAAGAAATCTATTCCAGGAGTAGTCCTTGTTGGTAGATTTCCAGGAAGCCATCTGTTCCCAATGGGGCATCTTGTCTGCCTTCCCTAGCAATTAGAAAGCAGCAGATGAAGATGCAAAGGCATCAAAAGGGAGAAAGACATGAAAGAACAGAAAATTATATAAGAAAATCTTATTTGTTTGAAGAAATGTGATAGTAAACTGTTAAAAACATAGAGGCTGGAACTACCTGAACAAAAGGATTTTATTCATTTTTTTTTTTGCAAACGCTGCAATATAACACAGTTCCTGTAACACACATTCCTCACCAGTCATCACGTTCAGTTATGTTGCTCATTGTAATAAGTTTTTGATGAATCAAAAGGAAAAAAAAGGCATGCATATTGCACACTATGGAGAAAACAATGGCTGTCACACAAGTGTTTCTTCATGAAAGAAAGATATTTGGATTTATCATCAGAAAAATACATTTCATTTTGGACTTCCAGTCCTTTTGACTCTTTGATTTCGATACAATTATGCTTTATCTGAAAAATGAGGTAATTCATTATAATGCTAAGATACATGTGATTCCAATCAGTGGTCTGTGATAGATCACCGTGGAGTACAGCCTTAAAACATAATTTATGATACAAAAATACCAAATTTTTTGTCAATATGTAAGAATACAAAGAAAGAAATTGTTGAACTACTTTTTCCCCTGAAAGACATTGATGTGATCTAACCCGAAAACTTGGGCTCCCTCTACACTTCACAGACAGAAATCAACATCTCCAGAAAATTTCAACCATATTATGTTTAATGTTTTTCCTAGAAGGACAAATATTTTCCTAGAAGTGTCTACAGCTCAAGGAGCCAAGGTAACTAGCTTCCATTTAGACAGTTACCAGATAAGTTTAATATTAACCTAACTGATTTAAAAATTAACTTTAAAATTCTTATGGACTCCTTTGATCTTTCAGAAAATCATTCAAAATGTAAAGGAGTCTTAAAGGAAAAAAGATCTGGCATGTAAGAAGATGTTGGGGTTTAACCTGGCAGGCATTTAAAACAGACATGCAGCAATTTGCTCATTCCCACTCGCACATCTTCCCCTGGGTATGGGAAAGAAAAACTCATGGGTTGTGATTGTTTGAAACAGAAAATGAAAATGATGACTTTTTTTTAGTAGTAGTAGTAATAGTAAATAATAATAATAACAACAACAATAAATAATAATAAGTGATTCATAGAACAAGTGCTCATAACCCACTGATGATGCCCAGATAGTTCAAAACCCACAGCCCTTCCCAGCCAATTTCCCTAAGCTTATAAACTGAACATGATGTCATATGGTATGGAATAACCCTTTGGCCAGTTTGGGTCAGATCTCTTGGCTATTTGTGGACATCATGTGGAAGGCTCATGTCTTCTCACTGTCAGGGACCAGGAAGCTAGAAAGCCCTTGACTTAATTAAATTAAGTTGCTGATTAGTTACAATTAATCAGTGTGTTATGAACTATATTTTGATACTAAATCCAAAACTCATTGCTATACAGGCTACTAGGAAGAAAATTAATTCTATCCCAGCCAAAACAGATGAAAAAATGGATTGATACTGTGAGATCTATATAAGTGAGAAGTAGAACCAATCGTCTTTGAAAATAGAATCTGTTCCTTTATATGTCTTTAGATCAGAGTCTATCTATTTGATTGGAATCTATCAAATTGGAAAAGATAGGGAAAATTTTTCTAGCAAATGGCAGTCCACTGTTATTTTTAAGAGGAGAACTTGGGGTCACCAGGACCTTTAACACAAACAGAAGAAGTACTTTTCCTTACAGTGGATAATTACTTTGTGGAATTCATTGCCACAGGATGTTATGGAAGCTAAAATTATCACTGGATTCACAAAGGACTCGACAGATACATAGCAGAGGGGCTATTAATCACAGTGGTCTCTATGTTGCTTCTAACTCAAAGTTAAAATGCTTGTTGCCAGAAACAGAAATACTTCAGAAGCAGGATCAGTCTATACTTGCCCTTTATATTCTGTCTCTACACACCCTCTCACTGTGCATTTTTTATTCAACTTATCAAAAAGAAATATTTTCTGTATCTTTCTCTTTGGACCAATGTGGATATTTCCAGTTTTAAATACTTAATTAGGTAAAGCAGTGTGAAGAAAGAAGAGGTACAAAGCCAAGGGTTAGCTGATTATACCAGTGAGCAGGACTGGTCACAAACTGGTCCTGCTTAGGTGGGAAAATGGGGGAAATCTGAAGAGTAAGCAGAGGAATGAGTTTCTTGGGTGCCTTCCAGACTGGAATACTGGAAGACAAATTCTAAACTTGTTTGGAAATGAAAGAATAAAGTATTTCTAAGAATCTCTAAGCAATGGGCTTGCCTGGGTTGGTGGATATTCACTGCAAGGTTTCTTCTAGTCCTGTGTCCTAAACAGAAACCTGAACCTTTTGAGGCAGCCCTTCACTAATTGACATATAGAGCTCTACGCATGAAGCTGAGTTCAGTTGCTCTAAGTTCCACCTTTGAAGTTGTATTAACATTTAATGGTTAAAAGAAAGCTAATAAACTGGAGGGAAGCTGAGATGGTTAAGTCATAACTATTTTTATGATGTTTTAGTGCCACAAAACAGAGGAAGAGTATTTATGGTGCATAAAGATTTCTCTCATCCTTTGCATGTGTTTCATTGTCACATTTATTCTTAAAATTTTTATGGATAGACATGTGTAGTAAGCTCCTGTCTCATAAGACTAAAGGCTAAAGCTTGAAGTACGTATGAAGTCAGTTTGGCTCTATTTTCTTAATTCATAGCTTACAAGAATAGCAAGTTAAGTCATTCTCAGTGATCAGGAAAATAAAAACTAAGGGAACAGCCCGGTAACCCTTTTCCAGCCTCTGCTGTGTTGGTGAGGGAGTTCATAGCACTGTGTCAGTGCTGCAGGAGAAGCAGATTGCTGAGGTCTGGCACACATTCAGCTGAGTCCACAATGCGTCAGGATGTTCAACTGTGAGAAAAGAGCAGGAGTGATTCAATACAATCCTGTGATATTTTGTCCTGGTGTGTTTTTCGTGTATGCATATCCACACACGCTGGAGGAGGCAAAGGAACTATGAAATAGGTACATCTGTGCCATTGCATTTCAGCCACAGGACCACATGCTCTGTGAGTCACTCTGCACAACACTGATGGGTTGGACATTGTGCCCAGGATAGGTGAGTGATGTCAAACCTGTTATTCTCTCAATTTCTAAAGAAAGGAATAGCCTAACATCACTGTTCTGTGTGTGTATGCCACACACATAACATCTCTCCCGATGATCTTTGTCAATAAGGATTCTTTTTGCCATTTTAAACTGATGACAATTAAACATAGTGTATTTATTTTGGTTATGGTTTAATTTTTAAGAGGTTTTAGTGATGAATTCTCTTCTAAAAAATGAGCCAAAATTTGCATCCAATCTATGAATCTAGAATATTTTATATTATTATAAAGCTCTGGGTCTATGTCTGGAGTAGCAGTAATTGCAAAGAAATAATGCACTGGCATGAAACACAAAAAGAAGCCTACCTTATTTACCTAAAATGTCTTCAGAAACTCTCAGAATATTGAATATAAGATGTTTGCAATGGTTTCCCCCAATGAAATTATTAGTTGATACTATCTTGGGAAACTGCCATTTCTACATTCCTGAGGTATCTTTAGCAGTGACTTAAATGAAACTATAAGAACAAGGAAAAAAGAAATACCTTTTTTTCTTTAGGTGCCAAAAAAATAAATATTTCATAATAGTTAATAATAATGTTTCTTAATTTCATTTCTTCTGCCATCTGATTTCTTGCCCTTCTCTTGTTTTCTCCCTTTGTGTTTTCTTCCTCAGTTTCCCTCAAAGCAACCTATTTCTTGCTCCTCTTTTGCATGTACATGTTTCTCTGTTACCTGGTTCCCAATGCTGAGACCTCCCTTCCTTGAGAAGTGTTTGCCTGTCTGTCTGCCTCATCACTGGCACTCAGTGACTGGGCATTTCCCTTCAACATTGGCGCAGGAGGTTTCAGTGTAGCTGCTGTGCCCATTCCATCAGGGTGATTTCAGTTTCTGCCCCTTTCTCTTTCTTAGAGTTGTACCTCCTCACTGCCAGACTCCTCCTAGGAAACATGGCTTACTTCTTCCACTCTAAGAAATTAAATGCCCTGTGCTGCTGCTAGGCTCAGTTTACATTATGACATGCAGTATTTATATTGCTATTAGCCCAGCTTAAAACATCCCACTTCCGTGTAGTGGCTGCAAGCAATGAAAACCAGGAGACATTTCATCATGGAGAGACACAGCATTATTAAAAACTCATTTGTGCCCATATCACTGATCCATGCAGGATAATATCTTTCTGTGGTTGCTTCTTCACTGTTGCCATAGGCAAACACATGCAATTATTTCTTCCCCAAAACATATCCTCCAGTTTACTCAAAACTCTTATTTCCCAGGTTGACATGATACTACCAAACATAGGAAACAATTATTCCTCCAGCTCACTGTCATCTGCATAAACAGGTTAACTTCTTGTACCTTACTATCTTGTGCACTGAGCCTTGTTTTTCTGACAACCTGAAAACTAGAAATCTTTTCTTTTGGCCATCTCAGGTGAGAGTCAATCACAGATAAGGTAGTGGTTTGCATATTTTAAAGTATTTCCATCAAATCTTCACTGTGAATAACCACTTGGTCTTGAGGAAAATGGAAATTGTTAAGGGCTGAAAATCTATTTTTCCAGTTAAAAAGATGAAGGTTTTAAAAATTCTTTAAAATTATAGCATAAAACCACATCATGGCAGTTTCTTTCACAAGAATGTCAAAACCAATGCTGTTTCGTTGATGTAAATTATGGTTCATATTCTACACACACCTGTGTTTTTCATTGTTTTCATTTTTTAATCACAGTCATTTCTTTGTACACTGTCCATCTGCTTCACCTCATTTTCAGAAGACCCTGAATGCAGCTACCCAAATCATGCCTCTTGCAGGTACGTTTCTTAACGTAATGCTGAAAGACTGATAGAAAAAATGAGAAGCAAGAAACTAATACAACAATAAAGTAACAGAGACCTCCCAAGCAGCCTGCAGTCTATCCTTGGATCATTCAGTCCTTTTACTCTGGTCCCCAAATACATCTGGTCACAACCGCCTCCAGCAGATCAAGTTTCCATCAACTTTTCACGGGGAATGAGGCTGGCTTCAGAAGGCCAGCCCAGCACTAGGTCTCCAGAGTTCCTGCAATGCAGTTGTTTCTGCATCTGTTGGTGCCTTCCAGCTCTTCCCTAAAACATATCAGGTGTCACCTAAAACAGGGGCTAGTGATATTAGAGGATTTGTCAGTCAGTTTCAGATTTCAAACTATACTGACTCATAGGTTGATTCATACAGTCCAGTCTAGCTACAGCCTAATGGAAAAATACTCCACTGTAAAATTGAGTCCAAATGGCCAAGAGGTTGAGATACCCATTTCTTGCTATTGACTAAGAAAGGAGTGCAAACCTCCTCAAGGTAGGTAGAGAAGTCTAGGTCTTGGATCACAAGTTATATTTTGGGAACCCCTGTCATGCATCTTACGCTCAAAGAATATACAGAATCACAGAATTGCAGGGGTTGGAAGGGACCTCGAGAGATCATCGAGTCCAACCCCTCTGCCAGAGCAGGTTCCCTAGAGCAGGTTGCACAGGTCAGAGCCCAGACAAATTTTGAATATCTCCAGAGAAGGAGACTTTAGAGCCTTGTGGAGAAGACATCTCTTCTTTGCTTCTGTTCACTGTGATTTATTTCTAACAGTTTCATAGCTCTTTCTGGAAGACATGGCTGACAGATCAAATGTGATTCCTGTTGGTTTTTCTCTCCATTCTCTAGTGACGACTAAGCACCATACATCAGCACCAATTGCAGGCTCCTTTCTTTAGTCATCCACCACTGATTAGCTCTGAAGCATGAGCTACAATCCACTAGGCTAGCACACCAACTGCATCCTGCCTAAAATTACTGCTCTGCTCATTGACAGCAGAATTTTTTTTCATTTTTACATTTTACTCTTTTAAGTAAAATCACGCTGATATTTTCCTTGCTTCACAGACATTGAAACATTTTGGCTGAAATTGAATTATCTACTACACAGCTATGTGCAGGTAAAACTATGAGTGAGCACTCCACCCCAGCCACCTTCGATTTTTAATTTTACAATAATTACATTGAAAGTAACTTTGCGTATGTAAGTGGTGTGTGTGTGGGGGGGGTGGGGTGTGTGGGTGTGT
>VXBZ01004373.1:152871-186675 GCA_013399135.1 Heliornis fulica | reverse complement strand
TGTGTGTGTGTGTTGGGGGAGAAGGGAGGATTTCAGAGTTCTGTGAAGGTCCTTTGGTGGCTCTGAAGTTATTTCCACATTTGACCTATGACTGGAAGAGGTAGACATATGAGTATTAAAAAATGCAATTTTTTAGGGTTTTAGAATTCTTAGAAACAGAAAAATGCATGTATTTACAATCAGAGAAGAATATCCCACACATATCTGAGATTCTGCATAAGACAAATCAAAGCTCTCCATTCAATCAATTCTGCATCAAGCCCATGTCTTCTGTTGGAGGAGCAGCATACCTTCCACAAAAGTATTAACATTTTTCTGAACCATCGTAGGACACAATAAAATTGTAAGTATTGTCAATGCTGAATCCAGTTTTCATTAATTATTCCATAGAGTCTGCAGTAGTGAAGGGGCTGGCAAATCAGATGCAATATCTCTGGAGCTCCAGAACATTAACTTCATAATAAACCATCTGCTCTCTGTATGACAAACTGCGATGCAGCACATTGTCGGTATTTACGAATAATAAATAATAACAATAATAATAGATCTGTTTCTATAGTGCTTCCAGCGGATAGCAGCTGATCATGCTTACTGAATCCAGAGGAGGAATGCCAAAAGGAAAACAAATGAATCTAACCAGCTGTGGAGCTATTTTTGAAAAGCTGAGGAATTCAGCTGGTTGCTTTCTGTTGCCTTTAAAGGTGGTATAGCGATAGCTCAAAGTTATCCACACAGCCTTTGCATGGAAAGGGATTTTGATTTGCTTTTTAAATGTCTGGGGGAACTGCAGGACCCCAGTGGCCCACAGACTACTTGTCCATGTGAACGAAGCACATAAACACTGCTTTGTGTCTACTGTCTGCAATCCAAGGCCCCTCTGTCCGTCACTTCTTGCGTTGAAGGAAATCCAGCGTCAGAGAGCCTGTCCAAATGTCACAGCTCCAAGGCCCACTGATGTCTGCACGGTACCCTGCAGCGAGCGCGGCATCATAGCCCCAAGGCTGTTTATTGCCTCAGCTCTTATATGGATGTGAAGGCAGCATCGGGAGTCCAAGGCTGCTTTCTGCCAAACTCCTGCCCTGCAGTTCAAAAGCAGTTACAAGGCCCCGGCTTCTGCCAGAGCGTTTTAAATGAGGGTGATTGAAACTTGGGATGGGTGTGATTTTGAGTGTCTTGCTGAAACATGCTGTAAAAGCAGTCTGCAGAAAAAGGAGAAATGCTGTAAAAACTGTTTTGCTGTGCAAGTGAGACTTGGCAGGTCTTCCTCAGCTTCCCCAGCAGCCTTTTTTCCCCCTTTTTTTTTCCTCTGGCAGTGAGCCTTAAAAAGACCTCAAAGACGTTTATATGCTGACCAAAGAAACTCTTTCTATAAACAAGCAAGGAAGGGTTTATATTAAATGTATGTTGTTTATCATTGCCATTGTTGCAGCATATTAAGATAACAGGCGAGACTGAGCATTGACAGCTCCTAAAGCCACTGAATAAACCTAAGCCTGCACGTAGCTTGCTGCCCGGGGCTCCTTAAAGCTACTGCCTTGGTTTCCCTCCTGCCTCTGCTTGTTGATTTCTATCAAAATGAGTTAGAAAGCAACTCATCATGCCCATATAATTCCATGCACACTTCCTCTCACCTCCAAACGGGAAGGTCACTTTCTGGACAAACTTTGTGTCTACAGCTTTGAAAGAGTCTGTTGTGTTTCATTTTGTTTTGAGTGGTGTAATTATCAGTAATTATTGGGAAATGAGCAGGAGTCAGAGGCAATTCCAAAGCCACCCAGAATAAACTGTGCATTGTTGCAGGGTTGTAGCATGGCTGTTTTACAGAATTAGCTTTCTGAAATAGTTGGAAGTGACAGTTTCCTTTTCAGGAAGGGGAGAGGGCAAAGAGCTATACTACTGCTTTAAGGTTAATCTTGACATTCAGGAAGAAGTTTGAGTTGGATAACACAGGGCACAGAACAGATCCCTGTGCAGCCCATTTCTCCTTTTATGTGAACCTTCTTGGGTAGGTTCTGTGTCCAAAGAAAGACTTCAAATATCGGATCAGGTGAAAAACTTCTTATAGTTCATGAATAAGGCAATCAATGAGATTTTCATTAGAGAGCACAGAATTACAAGGACAAGTGCAAATAATTAGATTATTCAGTTTTAAATGACAGACTTTGAAAAATTCAGTTTTTAGAATAACAGAGTTAGTTGTGTTTTTAAATAGTCCTAATGTCCTTTTTTCCCCCAAGTAAATTAATAAATAAATGTCATGTTGCATGAGTTCAATCAACTGTGAGATAATGAGGACTCTAAAGAAGAGAACTTGATGGGTCACTGATTGCTAATGGACTACAGATTCCTGTAGGTCATGGGTTCATTGCCAGGCTGTGTTTAAACTTTTCTCCTCTCTTTTTTCCCCTTTTTTTTAATCTTTTTTTCCTTTTTCTTTTTCGCCTTAAAAAAAATAAATTATAAAACACTGTTTAATTGAAAACCATCATGATCCGAATACAAGTAGTAGTGGCCATGTCCAGACTATGATGGATAACGGTTGTGGGGCCTCAAAGTGGAGCCACACTTCTCAGAAGCTTTGGCAAAACTAAATTCTTCTGCCACAAGGACCCATCCTGGGTCAGTGGTATCCCCCAGACAGCAGTCTCTGGACAGACCTGTAGATGCTGTGTGCACAAAGTGACCCCAGGATAGGGAAGTCTGTGTGGAAGGTTGTATTAGTATCTTCCCTTCAATACTACTTTTCCACTCTTTCCACGAGACTGTTTCTAGGTACAGAGACCCAGCTGAATAATTTAATTCCATGATAAGTCAGGACAGATATCTGAATCCTGTACCAGAGTGTGACCATGAAGAATATGGCTACCTCACTGTTACTGGAGTGACAGAACAAGCTCCTCATTTCCAATGTATGTTCCATCTACCCATAAATAAGCACGTCCACAGACGACGGAGAACAGAAAGGTGCAAACATGCAAAAGAGTCATATCCAGATGTGCATAAGGCTCCATGAATACCACAGGCTGCAGGAGGCAGCTAGGATGCAGCACAGCATTGGCTTTGTGGACCAGATGCCCAGGCTGGGATGAAGAGAGAGCAAAAGGGCAGAAGTGAGGAACGAATGAAAAGGAAGAAGCTGTTGTGCATCAATCTATAGTAATATCAACTGCTCACAACTACCTAAAGCAGGCTCTCACATACAGCAGTGCTCCTGGGGTTTGGTGCACAGGGAAAGACAGAAAGGTTTAAGATCCCACTGAATCTGGAGCTGATTTTTCTGTTCTCACACTGCATAAAACTGTGGCTATGCATAAAACCAGCTGCCTGGCCTACACTAATCCCAATTGTAGCCAAGTCTGTTTCCTGATATAAATGCATATATCTGAAGAAAAATCTCTTTCCCTTAAGAATCTTGTGCATTTAAATTCAATGCCTACTTGGTCATACTCATGGCTGCTGCAGTGTTCTGGGGATAAACATAAGATCCATAATTGAAAGGGAGTCCATTAGAAGTGCAGAGAGGAAACAAAGGGCGTGAATTTGGTGATTATGAAGGTGAATGATTAATAGCATGTATTAGTGCCAGACATAACACAGACGCTGCCCCAAACATGAAAGTCTGCTAGTATTTAAAAATTCTATCTTCCACCCTTTCTACTCCAGTCTCGAGCCATTCTAGCTCTGGAGTCACCAGTGCTGAATTGTCAGTGGTTTTGTAATGAGAACAAGGAGAGAGAAGAATACCTCAGTGGAAGTTTGTCCTTGGGATTATGGGGAAAAGAGCCTGTAGAAATAGGACTCCACTTCCATCTGCAGCATTTCTTTTTCTCCCCTGAATACATGCTAGATAGAAGTGCATGATGGTACACCCTACTGACCCTGTAAATAGCCAGAAAGCAAATGTGTAAATATCAATTTAACTTGTCATGTGTGCCAGCTTCCTTTCCCAACACGATTCTGTAATCAAAATGTTAAAAGGTATTTATGACTTTAAGTACAGAAAGGCTTCCTTGAGGGTTTTGGATTTTTTTCTAATTCACTGTAAAATACATTTTTCATTTCTCAGTTGCTCTGCCCTGTTTCCTCTATTTGAAATACAGTAACAGTTGCTGAAAGCAGCCAAATCTTGCACTAATGGTTGAAATTTGCTTTCTTAATGTCTTCTGTCCTGCTAAGCAACTAGCTGTGATGTACTCACTTGATGTTTTACTGGGAATATTCTGCAGAGGGATACTTGCCTTTGGCCAAAGATAGTGTTCCACTTCAGCAATATTATTTGGCAACTTTTCCACAAAGTGAGCTCATACAGCAGGAGTTACCTGGCATGAGCATATGCAAGTTAATTGCATCGATATACCGACAGCATTGGCCATACAGTTTATCCTAAATGACTGTTCAGCTCAAAAGAAGTACAGCTATTTCTTTCAGCTGAAAATACGTCAAAATGCTATTTTGGAAAGCAACTCTTGACATTCAGCTTTACTGTTTGTAACTTTAGTGTCAATGTTCTCAGAATTCCCCCTATAAATCTGAGCTGTGAGACCTTGAACAACTTGTGAATAGGATAAAATGCAACGCAGAGCAAATTAATCATAGTGCAATCATGTCTAATTTTAAAGCAGTATTTTAAATGCAGATATCCTCACAGATATACAAGTAAGGGTGATGAAGAAACCCAGAACTTTTGTGAAGAGGCTTTTTTTGTGCTCTATTCCAGAAGTGGTTACTCATTTCCTGTTTGACTCTGGGAGGTCAAATACGCTTTGTTTCCTCATTAACAAACCAAACCAAAACAAAAAGAATACCAAAAGAAGATAACATTTTCAAAACGCCTGTTACAATGTCTGGACATTTAATGCACTCATACATGATCACAAATATCTTTACCTTTTTTTAAAAATCGGTATCTGTCTTCGAGAAAGACTTCAAAATGAGAAAAAAATAGATAATCGTGAACCAAATGGAAAGATTTTAGAGTGTGAGATATTGAAGAGTGAATAATCTGTTTTCTCTCTGAGTTACAATTGGAAACATGTGACTATGTCACCCTTCCCAGTGCCAAGTCTTCTTTCATGTACAGTATTAGATCCGTATATACCTAGAAGCAGAGATGGAATTTGGCTGTGATATTTACTAAACCATTTCCTAAATTTCCACAAGCAATGAGAAACACAAACGGAGGAAAGTTTTATGAGCTACAATACCTTTCCTGAAGCCATTGTCTTCCAGAGTGGTATTATGTGAACAAAATTTTAAATACCTGGCTAGACAGATAGGCAGGTATTAGAGTTAAGCACAAAAGCTTACCATTCATGGGCCAGACCAATTTTCTCCCGTGTGAATAAGAAAGCAGTGCTTACCCCTTTTGGCAGCAAGATCAGAGGAAGGGTGGTCTTGTGTCAAAAGCTTTTCCCTCAAGGCATACTCCTAGGATTGTGATGTGGCAATAATTTTCTAATTGCTACTAACTGCTCCTTAAGGGCTGGATTGTAATGGAAGCCTTTGTTTTTCCTTTAACGTGAATCAGCTGAATCAGAAGTGTTATTCCTGGTGGGGAGTTTAAGACCAGGATTTCAGGTTTAAAGACTTTTTTCCTGGAAACCCTTGGTCTGGAAAGTTCATGTGTTTAAAATGAGAAAAGGAGGCTGTTGAAAGCGTTTTTAACATCTTAACATT
The DNA here is from genome assembly GCA_013399135.1 of Heliornis fulica. Lineage (NCBI taxonomy): Eukaryota > Metazoa > Chordata > Aves > Gruiformes > Heliornithidae > Heliornis > Heliornis fulica. Next base: position 180,999 of record VXBZ01004373.1, on the reverse strand, counting down.
CCAGTTGCAAACTGTATTCACACAAAAAAATCTCAGAAATTAATTATGCTTACAATAAACTTTTAACTTGAATCAAGTATCTCCATAATCATCCATATCTGAGTTTCCTATGTTGTCCACCAAAACTTGTTGCTGGATACTGCCCAAGGAGACAGCATCAAGAGCTGCAGAACTGACCCTGTGCCATTCATACAACTGGCAACAACTCGGTTAGGAGTGGCAGCTGGAAGTCTGCTCCAACCGCTCTCCCTCTCTCTCGCAGCAGAATTAGTCACCGTGCTGGGTCAGGCTAGCCCTGGAGTTGTCTGTCTTTGAAACATCTAAACACAGAAAATACCCCTCTGGATAACCTGTCCTCTTGCCATACCTTTTTAGTGAAGAACTTTTTCCTAATGCACAGTCGGATCTTCCCAAAACAGTGTAGATCTTTTACCTTGTTTTACCATCTGCTACCACCAAGAAAAGCCTTGTTCCATCATTTTTGCAACTCCAGATCGCAGGCTTGGCACAGACTGCCTCAGCTCCCACTTTTGCCAGACTTAAGGACTCCAACTTCTTCAGGTTTTGCTTACTTCAATCATACTGGTAGCTATCAGCTGGACCATGTCACTTCTGAACAACCTCTTTGAACCAGGTGTCCCAAAAACCAACCAAGTAATCTAAGTGCAGCCTTGCCATTGCCAAGCAAGAGGGATACACTTCCTGACTCCAGTTGCATTCCTCCAGCTGTAGCCAAACGAGCAGTTTGTCTTATGATGAGAGCACATTGGTGGCTACATTCAGCTTGTCACTTGCCATAACCCCAAGGTCATTTTCTGCACAGCCAATATTTCTGGTCTGTACCAATGCACGTGGTTGTCCTGCCACAGGCACAGTACTCCTACTTGTGCTACTGCATCCAGGTCTGGGTCCCCCAAGTCAAGTAAGATGTGAAGCTACTGGAGAGGGTTTGGAGGAGGCCACAAAGATTCTCAGGGGGCTGAAGCAGCTCCCCTGTGAGGACAGGCTGAGGGAGCTGGGCTTGTTCAGCCTGGAGAAGAGAAGGCTGCGGGGGGACCTCATTGCAGCCTTCCAGGACTTAAAGGGAGTGTATAGACAGGAGGGGAATTGGATTTCCACAAGGGTAGATAGTGGTACGACAAGGGGAATGGATTGAAGCTGGAAGGAGGGAAGGTTTAGGTTGGATATTAGGGGGAAGTTCTTCACAGCAAGAGCGGTGAGGTGATGGAACAGGCTGCCCAAAGAGGTGGTGGATGCCCCAAGCCTGGAGGTGTTCAAGGCCAGACTGGATGGGGCCCTGGGCAACCTTGTCTAGGTGCAGGCCTGGAGGTTGGTGGCCCTGCCTGTTTCAGGGGAGTTGGAACTTGATGACCCTTGGGGTCCCTTCCAAACCAGACCAGTCTGTGATTCTGTGATTCTGTTGTCATGATTCATTCCTATGACCTGAACAAGGTTTATTTCTATAATCTTCTTCAGTCTTCTGCACAAACATATGTATTTTTACTCTGAGATTGTTTGTGTATACTTTTAAAAATCTTTTGGTGTTGTTAAATTTATAAAGAATTTGGTACAAATAACCTAAGCATCATGTTTTGGTAACATTAGACATAAAAATATATATAAAGTCTATATTGTTAAAGTTTTCAGAGAAAGAAAAGCAGAGTAGGAAAGAAAACTCTCCTCAGAAAAAATGTTACCTGACTATGCTCTGTTGGAACTGAGCTTGACTAAATTTTAGGGGAGCAGAAGAGGTTGTGTTGTGGAAGAGTTCTCTCTGGTGACCAGCAATGGGATTTGAGGAAATGGAATGAAGTTAGATCTAGGAAGTTCAGATTGGACATTAGGAAAAGGTTCTTCTCTGAGAATGTGATTAGTCACTGGAACAGGTTCCCCAGGGAACGGCAGGGGTGTGTCTACTGTGGCACTACTGTGCCTGAAAGCAGTCAGGCACCAGGAGAGGACAATTATCACAGGAGGCTTACTAAATCCCCACAAGCAAGTCACAGGTCCTGTGGATGCCCTGCCAGCAATTTTTTCTGGCAGAAGGGCAGCACCTGCTTGATGAGGATGACAGAAAGCCAAGCAGCTATGGAGATGCAAGGAGATGCTTAAGCTCAAAACATAAACACATACCTCTTAAATCTTTAGCTTTGCCAATGCGGTGGAGATAGAGAGAAGTGTTAATGAACCTTACCCCTAATGAACAGAAAATCAGACGAGGTGAGGCCAGTGTGACCAACCAGGCATGACAGCACCTGGATGCCCTTGGAAAGCCATGATGGAAGAGGCACCGGAGGGTGCATTGATTCTGCTCCCTATTAGATCCCCCTACAGCCCTTCTCCTGTTCAGTAACCCCCAAAAGACCCTGGTCTTGGAAGAAAATTCCAAGTAGGAATTTATCCCAGAATGACCACAAATCCTGAGCAAGACAGGCACCTTTGGAACCATTCATTAGAAAGGGTGCAGGTAAAATTACCTTTCAAAGGTAATAAATTTTAAATCTATTTCCATTTACAATAAGATGGTGACTCATTTTGAACTCAAAACTTTAGCTTTGATGAGCCAGTAAACACACTGATGATAATTCCTATGACCAAAGTAAGAACATTTTGGTGCTTCTAGATTTACTGTGCAACTCATTGTTGTAAATGGCTAAAGGAAATTTATTAGGGTTTTTATGATCACAAAATGTGAATATCCATGTTTCATTTTGTAATCTAATGGTTACATCCTTCCTGATACAAAATGATTGCAATATTAATTAAAATTCACTTTTTTCAACTTTGGATTGCATACTCAGATACAGTATAAAGAAAAACAAGACCTTTTGAATGTAAAGATTTCTACTGATAAAGTCAAGAACATTAAAATAAACACTTAGCATGTATTGTTGGCTTTATTTTAGAGTATTTGACACACATATGTAATAACAGTAGAATCGTTAAAGCCGAGCTCCTCTTTCCATAAACTGCATTTTAACAGCTCTGTACTTTTATCAATGCATGGATGTGATGCTTACAGACTTATTTTGAAATGTTTTCTCATCAGGAAGTTTTGGTAGTATCAGAAGAGCTTTTACAGAGGAAAGCATAAAGACTTGTAACAGCTAGCAAGCATGACATCATTAAAAAGCAATGAATGTTAGGAATATTCCTGTTCTAATCCAGGCCACACATCCTGCTGCCCTGGAAGAGAGCCAAGCCCAACATCCTTTTAGGGTTACAGGGCAGGCTGTGGCCTTTCACAGTTTGCTTTAGTAATCTCTGCATGTGGAATATTCACTGGCAAGCATTACAATAAAATCTAAAATTACTCCATCAGAGAGCTGGTGTTCCACCCTTCCTGCATTCTTCCCTGACAGTGAAATTGCCCAAAAAGAACTCTATTGCATTTCTTAGATTTCTGTGAAGGACTGTATGCAGAGATGATGGGGGTTCCACTTGAGAGGAAAAACATTATTTGGACTTCTTAAAAATATGTAGTGCTAAAATTCTTGTTAGTTCCTTTGAATGAACCCATCAGGGTTTAATTCTACAAGCTTTTCTCTGTATTTCCAGTGAATGTTTCAAATGACCAGAGGAAAAATGATCAGACCTTTCCTTAACACAGCATGGCTGTCACATTGCCTGTACAGACTATAGCTTTCTGGGCTCAGGCACTCTGCTATGCTAAATTCCTTTACACCATCCCTTTGGGGAAAAAGGGAAAAGAAAGCTGCAGCAAAAATGAATACCTAAAGAATCTCAGGCAGTGGTGTAACTTAGATGACAAAGAAAAATATGAGGAGCATAACTGATTTCAGGATTCTGCTTTTTTATTCCCAGTTAATGTCCTCAGCAGAATTCCTCATTCAGCCAGCATCTAATTTAGATGATGAGGTAAGATCATAGTGGGGACACATAGAACGTAATTCATATGAGAATTTTAGGTGCCTTAATAGCAATTTAGGGAAAATACTATTCTCTGACCAACTATTCGAGAAAGACATGTGTCTGCAGTCCTCACAAAGAGATCTTGTCTCCCAAGGTACAGATATTACTTATTTTTTGGCTTTCTGTATCAACTGCATGAAGAATACATGTATCTACTTTAAAAGTATTCATTAGGGGCCTAAAATTCAGATGTGTTACAGAAGTTCCAGACAGATCACTTAATAGAACCCCTTTCTCCCCAGGCTTCCTAAAACACTAATGAGCTGAAATAGCTTCCATTAGAAAGTAGCCAAATTTGACTTGTGTTCTGAATCCTCCAATACTGTTTATCATGATCCACTGAAAAGTGTAGGGATTCAAGAGAGTAAGGCTCCAGCCTTCTGGAATACCTTACAAGACACGTGTTTTGGGAAACCCCTGGATTAAGAAGTTCCTAACCTTCATGCCATACTCCTGCACCAGCTAAAGCAACATTTACTACCTCAGTTTACAAGGTTATGCAGCAACTGAACAGGTGAAACCATCCAGGCTAAACATAACTGCTCCCCTTTTTTAACAGATTGCCCTGTTGTACATGTTACACCATGGTTTCATGCAGTTGGGTCACTGCAGCTCAGAAGGTGATGAAGTATAGCACAGATTTTAAGCTGCCTTTGCCTCTAAAACTGGAATCTTCCAAAATAACACCCAGAGGCACATAAAATAGTTGTCCACAGTAAAAAAATAAAAAAAAATCCTTTAGTTACTACAATTTTTTTTGATTCCACGGAGTAATTAGTAATTACACCTAGACCATAATATGTTACAGGATGTCAGACAGAAATAGCTACATTTCACCCTCTGAATTCTTTAGTAAGCATTCAGTTTAAAAGCCCAATATGAAAAAGTAAGTTTGAAAAAAATGTACAGCTTTTTTGCATCAAAATCAGTCCCCATAAACTGAACAAGTGTCTGGAAGAAAAGAAGTTATTCATAGGTAGTCACACCTAGAGAGACAGCAGGAACTGGAATCTCCCTAGGTGATTTCTAATAAATAGCAGTGCTTAGCAGTCAAGATAATCCCAGAGAGGCAAGGTGAGAGAAATGCAGACACTCTGAAATCTATTGTTACACTGGTAATCACATCAATTCTTTGTCTTGCTGGTTTGCAACTGTTATTCTGCATAGCAGGAAAGGAAGTACAGCACAAAGGCAGTCTCGGGTTTTGTCCATTTTAGCGCCAAACTTATCCTTTTGCTTGGCTGCAGAATATATATGACATAAAAAATGTGTGGCAAAAAGTTTGTAGGAGTCTACCTTCTTTACATCATGATATAATGTTCTTTAATATCCACTGTCAGAAACCTGGACAAGTGTTAGAGTTGTCTGGGGATGAATTGTGACACACTGGTTTCTCCTTTGGCTCCTTTATATCCAAAAGGACCAGCTTTAGCTACTTCCAGAAGATTCACATCTTCCTTGACAATGAGTTTCTTCCTGCAGGAGCTGTCCCCTGTATCCCAGTAATCAAAGTAACACGAGTTGGAGAAAGGTGCAAGAAAATCCAGACAGTATTACATTTAGGAGGGACTCTGTGGCTAGTTTCACCATCTATCACCATCATTAACTGTATTCTTGAAACCAAAATGATGTCTTCATGGTGCCGAGTACCGTGAAACTAGGTGCAAACCCCTACGTGATTTGACTGTGCATCCATATGAGTCCAGCTTGCACACCCACATCTTCATACCAAATCCCAGCACTGGGAACAAGAACATTACCACACCTATTGCTCCTTCACACATTCAGCTCTTTCTTGCCATGACTGCAGTCTCAGGGTCTGGAAGGAGACCAGGCAAGTAGATGCAAGAGAAATGCTCTACTTTCTTAACTTTCTGGAGACCTTGTCATGTAGCCACAAATGTTGTTGTAGTCTACCTCATTGCCCTAATTAGGAGTCCTTGTGGAGGCCGCCCCACAGCCACAAGTGACACAGGAGCAGAGCTCAGTGAGCATTTTGGCTTGGTGCCCCTGCCTGGAGCACACTCTTGCAGGAAATCATATGTAAAAACAGTGAGGTATCCAAGCAGGGGAAAGTCTGGTAGCAGTGTTTAAGTCCAAACATTCCTCAGGCTGTGTGACCGTAAACCATTCCCTGTGCTACATTATGACTCCACTGTCCTCTATTCCTCTTATGCTCTTCATTTCCTTCCTTCTTTGTCCCTCTCAGCTGTGACTTCAAATAACAGCATTTTGTAGGACGGGAAAACATATGGTTTTCCATACTCTCCACAGTGCTTCATGACTCCAGACACAGTTGGACTACGTTCATGCTAATAAATTATAATTACTGGGCCCAATCTCTGGACCTGTGGCCAAGAGCTACAGTCTGCAAGTATCCATATAACATAGCTTTCTTGGCCTTTGGAAGCAGGTGGCCACAGCCAGACTGTCTGGTTGGAGTGATCCCTCACCTGTGCTAACTCAAATCCATGACTTGTAAGCGCTGATTTGGGCCAAAGCCTTGTGAGGCGTCATTCAAAGATTTTAATAGTTTGATGATCAAGATTCAGCACTTTTACCTATGCCCAAGTCCTGAATTTACCAGTACATATGCAGTATAAATGTATATCAATAACTGTATTTACAGGACCAAAGCATGCTACAGGTTATAGGTTGGCAGGTGCCAACCTTAGTCTTTGCTTCTAGTCCAGTGGACTTAGGTTTACCATATTCCAGCTTGTCTCCTGATATATTGGTCTCAGGCCTTGTAAAGACAATTTCCAAATGCAGCCTGAGCTCCTGGATTGGATCTCTATGTAACTGAGATGTAATCCACTGATTTCAGATGCGTGTGGTTTTGGTGTGGCTGTACATGTTAGGAGTTTGACCTGTTTGAAGGGAAATCCAGAAGGGCAGTTAAGCACAAAAAATGATACTATTTTTTCCTGAAAAAGGATCTTGGAAGTTATGATTATGAAGCCTTTATAATGCTGGTTGGTAGGTCATGAACTGGTATGAGATAACGCTGCTAAACTTCCTGCTGGATCTTTGCAGCTCCTGAACTATGATGCTGACCTTAAAGGAGACTGTTAATTCTTTTACATAGAAGTTCAAGTCATTACACATTAATGACTTTACACATGAAAAGGTGAGCCAACAATTGCTAGTCAAAACATACCCTGTGGACCATAATCAGCATTAGATTACAGCCTTTGCTTTCTCAGCTGCTATAGACTGAGCCATTTCTCAAGGCAAGTTGTTAAGTCACAGTAGCTTAATAATTCTTAAGTATTTAGCTATCATACAGATGTTGTAGTGGTCTTCCAGTGCTGGATGTCTACATGCTTCTTCTATTTATGGTTTATGAAACTATAGCTAAGTCTTCTCCAGTTCTTCCCCACCAGGTAGTACCAGCATTCGGGATTATATCTAGCCCATGGGATCTGAGTGAATACTGACAAAATTACAGCAAGTGGAACTTGCCAGAATAAGTGTTCAGGTGCCCATAATGTTGATATGTTGTAGGTGAGACAGCTGTGAGTGTCAGAAGAACCAAGATAGTTATGGGTTTGTAGGGATACTGGCTTCCTCTGAGTGATCTGGTGTGCAATAGGAGTTCTGTTCCCGATTCCAAACAAACTGGAAGTTCTGACCTGAAGCATCAGGAAACAACACATGGAATTGTTTTCATATGACTTAGAGCTACAATAAAAAGACAGAAGAATTACCCACAGTTCAGTTATCTGTAAGTTTCCCACTATACGCATGGGACAGAGTCCCAACAAAAAAGTCTATGGTTTAGGAATGTGAAAAAGAGATTTCCCTGAAATACTGTACTTCAGAGGAAGTCTGATCTGGAATTTCTGTGATATTTCCTGGAGAATGTCTGTCTGCTCTGCTTGGTATAGCACTTAGTGCTTTATCCACGTGGAAGTCTAGACCTGACCATTATTTAACTAAGAATAGTGGCACTTATTCCCTGCAGACTTTGGAAACATGCAGAGCAGAAACCTTATATGTAAAATTTAGACATTTATCATTATTTCTGAATCCTTCAAGTATTTGATCTCTTTAGTTAAGGAAAAAATATATTACCACTTAAGCCTCCAATAGTGCAAGACATTTTTATTAAACCTATTTCCCACCTTGTCAGCATCCCATCAGGAATTTTGAATGAGAACCTTTATAAAGCTGATGTTTGATAATACTTTATTTCATCCTCTGTTCTTAGAACCCACTGATGTTTAGACAAATTAATAGGTGTTTATAACTCTGTCTCTTTTCTCATTAGTACTCTTTTCTTGAGTTCTTTGAAAATTAGTTAGAATGGTCTCTTCTGTGTCTCTAATAGTTTCATGGAGGACTTCAATGTATTAGAGAAAGGGGAGTCATGTGTTCTCTCCTCTGACAGCTCTTTCAGGTTCCATACAGTGTCACAAGCCAAACTACTCCAGCAGAGATTTGTAAGGTAACTGTCTTTGGAAAAAGAGAGGAAATCTGGGTCAATGCTGCATGTGACACAGAAATGAGAAGTAAAATCCTCAAATGGTCTTGGCTCAAGCAGTGGACCTAACCAGCTACAGTAAGTTAAGGACCAAAGGAGAAATACATATTCAACTCTTTTTCTATGCTGATGTTTTTGAACAGCTCCTTTGTATGGTGAGACAGAAGATCCTATCTTTGTTGAACAGAGGAAGTATGTGTTGTCAACTGGAATAGATTGCCCAGAGAGGTTGTGGGGTCCCCATCTTTGGAGATTTTCAAGACTTGCCTGGACACAATCCTGTTCAACCTGCTCTAGGTAACCCTGCTTTGGCAGGGATGTTGGACTAGATGAACTCCAGAGGTCCCTAACAACTCTGACCATTCTGTGAATCTGTGTCAGTAAAGCCAGCTGCATTGAGAGTTTCCATAAATCCCCTGTAGAAATAATTAATTTACAAATTAGTGTAACCTGCAAATAGTCACTCATTCTTTCTCTGTTTTTATTGAGTTCCTCTCTGAGATACACAGTGCTGTGCTGTTGGAGTGCTGGTTGCTGGATATTTCAGGGACTGTGCTAGAATGAAATTATGAAAAATGACAAGGCAAAAAAAACCAACAAGTAAATTACATGTTAATGGATATGAAGTGATGCAAATAGAAAAAAAAGAAACCCAAACCTAAACCACATATTCTAATTACACTCATAAAATAAAAGCTTCTAAATTAAATCATCACTACTTAGCAAAGAAATCTAGATGTTATCTGTCTGTGATGGTCTAAAGACAGTATAGGAAATTGGAGAAAAAGAATAAAGAAAAAATACTGCTGTATCATAAACTGAATCTGATATTGGACCTATATTTTGAATATTGTTTTTCTCATTGGGGAAATTACTCTATATTTACTTATCTTTTTTTTTTCCTAATTCTTTCTTAAAATTACTGTTATTGATCATTGTACAAATTGTTACCTTGAATGAGCTATTACACCAAAGGAATTTTTTGTCTCACACAAAATAACTATTTTTTTAAAGCTTTTTTGAGAAATCTCTGAAAACTCTGATACTTGATATATCAGGCTGGGACTTCAAAATTACTGGAAAATGTTGACATCCACATTTCTATCTAATGTTCACATTGGTGAAGAGTGAGCCCTCCTTCAGCTCACTGGGAACTGGGAACACATGTCAGAGTCTGTGCAGTAACCATGTCTCCATCTACAAGAAAATTAAACAAGAGCAAGACACTACAAGAAAATTAGAAAAGAGCAAGACACAGACTTACATGTTAGCACACCAGAGATCTTGTTTCATCACTTGCTCCTTTTCATACCTTTGGCTGAGCCACACAGATCTCCTGTTGCAAGTGCCCTGGAGATACCTGCAGGATAGTGAAGGTAGCACATGGTTGCAAGACAGCACAAGCGAGGGAATGTTTGCAAGTTATGTTCTGCTTGTTCTTGGTGTCAGAAAACAGGCCTGTTTTATTTACTATAATAGGTATAACCCATGAAGATGAGTGCTGTGAGAAACTGTAATAGATAATATATCTGTCCTCAGAGCAGGATTTGAACAATGTAAATAGAATCATAGAATCATAGAATGATTAGGATTAGAAGCAACTCCCAGAGGTCATCTAGTCCAACCACCCTGCAAGAAGCAGGGACACCTCCAACTAGATCAGGTTGCTCAGGGCCTCATCCAACCTGGCCTTGAACATTTCCAGGGATGGGGCATCCACCACCTCCCTGGGCAACCTGTTCCTGTGCTCCACCACTCTCACGGTAAAGAACTTTTTCTAATATCCAATCTAAATCTCCCTCCCTTTATTTTAAAACCATTACCCCTTGTCCTGTCACAACAGGCCCTACTAAACAGCCTCTCCCCATCTTTCTTGTAGGCCTCCTTGAGGTGTATATAAATGTACATACATGCACTGAAGACAGAATAAAAAGAAATATTGGGTAGATGTCTTCTGCAAGCAATTATCATCTATCGTGTAATGAGGTAGGGGTCCCATGGAAAAAGAATGTAGCATATAATCTGAGTCTATGTCATTATCATCATCCTTAAAGTAGAGATACTGAGATGTCTGAGGCAAACAACTCCACACTTTGGTATAGTTTATATTCAATCTGAATACTGAGAATTAAAATAATTTTATGAGTGTTTTTCACGTGTGTTTCACTCTGTAAGCATGTGCATGCACATGGTCCTATATTATATTTGTAGGATACATCTACCCTATCATAGAATCACAGAATGCTTTGGGTTGGAAGGGATCTCAAAGATCATCTAGTTCCAAACCCCTGCCTTGGGAAGGGACACCTTCACTAGACCATTGATTCCAAGGTCCCAGTGTATGCATTGGATTAATTTAATAGATTGTATTAACTCTAGTCTGGTGTCTGGTCCTAATGTTCATGACTAAGCAGAACTGCACTTCTGGCTTAGTTTGAACTATAATGATCCCTGTTCAAGTGCTCTGAAACTACTCTATGAAGTGACCTAAAGTAACGTACAAGAGGACAACCAAGGGACTCATGACAAATCCTCATTAAAACTAAAATGTTAGTATAGGTTCACCTGGAAGCAGACATTTGCTTATATGTGTCAACTCACAAATCAGAATAAAATTATCTTTGCAGAGAAACTCTGTTATAATCCTGACAAGGAATATTATGGTGTAGAAAATGACATTTTCAAAAGATGCCTCATTGTCACAAGAGCAGTGATGGTAAAATACTCATTGCTCAGTGTGAATTGACATTTCACCAGAGGACCATGGAAAATCCAAATTGCATTCAGTATTTAAATTCTGTGCTCGCTTTGTTGTTTTTTGAGATTCTCAGAAGATCAAGTTCTTGACTTCTATCAAAAGGCTCAAACCCTAAGCATGCCATCTGACTGACCCTAGTATGTCATGCTGCACCGATAATTAAATTAAGCTTGTGAGTACTATATCACAGTCAATGTCAGCATTCCAAACACATAGATGCTTCCATAACAATTTTATGCATTTTGCCTCTGTTTTGTGAACCATTGTCCTTTGAGATTGCTAAGGATTATGGTAGAATATTTCAAGAGATAGCACAGCTATCTCTGAACGTTTATCTTCTTTTTGATGAAGTGCATCATGATGGTTGTTTGCAGTAATTTCTGTGCTGGAGTGTTTATGTGCATGTGGATATTAATGTCTGTATGTTTAATGTGGAGAGGAATATAAAAATCTTGATCCTTTATTAAATGTAGGCTTCCTAGTGTATTTAGTTAAATCCTGGTTTATTGCTTGGGTAGCAAATTAGAACATCTATCATCACATAATAGGATACTTACAAATGGAATGTTAATAGCACCTATTAATTTTAACACTGAGTTCTGTGTCTTGTTAGTAAATAGTGCAGAAAATTAGTTTCATGTTAAAAGGTTTTCCTTGGCAGAAAATTTCATTAAGTGTCAAGAAACACTTTTGTGCATCTGAGTGGACTGTAATTCTCTAATAATATAGATGAATTGCTACAAAAGGATCCACAGCTACAGGCTGGGCAGAGAACAGATTCAAAGCAGCTCTGAGGAGAAGGTCTTTGAGGTGTTGGGTGATAAAAAAAGCTCAACATGAGCTGTCAATGCATGCCCACAGCCCGGAAAGCCAAACTTATCCTGGGCTGCATCAAAACCAGGGAAGTGATTCTGCCCCTCTGCCGTGCTCTGGTGAGACATCAACTGGAGTTCTGCATCCAGCTCTGTGGTCCCAAGTTCAAGAAAGCCATGAAGCTGTTGGAGTGATTCCAGACAAGGACCATGGAAATGGTCAGAGGGCTTCACTCTTCTGTGAAGACAGGCTAAGAGTTGGCCTTGTTCACCCTGTAGAAGAGAAGGCTCTTGGCAGACCATATTGCAGTCTTCCTGTACACAAATGAGCCTACAGAAAAGATAGTGAGGGATTGTTTATCAGAGCGGGTAGTGATAAGGTGAGGGGTAATGGTTTTAAACCAATAGAGAGGAGATTTAGATTAAATATGAGAAAGAAATTCTTCCCTGTGAGGGTTGGTGAGGCCCTGGCACAGGCTGCCCAGAGAAGCTGCAGCTTCCTCCTCCCTGGCAGTGTTCAAGGGCAGGTTGGATGGGGCCTTGGGCAACCTGGGCTAGTGGAGGGTGTCCCTGATCATGGCAGGGGGTGGGAACTAGATAGGTTTTGAGGCTCCCACCAACCCAAACCATTCAGTGATTCTATGATACTGACTGCTGCCATTAGTTGCCCTTCCATATTTTGAGATAAGAGATTAAGAGAATCTAAAAGTAGAATGTTTGCTGTGGTCATGGTAACACACATTTCCAAAATTGCAAATGTTAGCACACAATATTTTAATTAGGAAAAGATGATATCAGATAAACTCAGCACAGATTGAAAGTTAATCCTTTTTAATTTGAGCATTGTCTGCCTGTAAGTTTACAATTTCTTTGTAAATTCTAGAAAAGTGAAATTAAATCCCAGATCGAACACAGTTATGTCTATAAAAAGATTAGTATTTCTGGAGCAGATAGTATACTGTTTCTTTGTTAACTTGAAGTGTTTTGATTTCCATTTATTGCTATTTATTTATCCACAGATAATAAATAAATCTATATACAGCAGACACTCTCATTGCTCATTTTAGGGCTCTTGGATTAATAATAAATATCTTGTATTAGTGTTTTAGCAGCTGACCACAGTGAGCTGTAGATTCTACTTTGGAGCTTTAGTCCTCCTCTGGCAGCTACACTGACTGCCAGGCTTGATCTTCCTTCCTTTGTATATGTAGTGACAGTTCCCAGTAGTACAGCTGGCACAGTGAAAGCGAAAGTGACTGATGGCAGCAAGTACTGTGGGGTCATGCTTATTTTGTCTTCAAACAGATTTCCTGCTGATGGACTGGGAGACTTAACATTATGGCCACAAAGAGGAGACTCTGCCTGGTACATATGATTTCTTATTTGGGGAACAAAATGACAAGACTTGATTTTATCTTTCACTTGGTAAAATGTAAAATAGAAGGTAGGAAAACTAAATTTAAATCTTTGTACCAAAGCCTGTCATGAGTGACCAAATAGAAGAACTAAGTAAGGCAAACTGAGTTTGGGCATGGCAAGGCTGCACAAGTGAGCTCAGCACAGTGCTGGAAGTGACTGCACAAGACCCAGGATTGGTGCCAGAATAATGTCACAGCAATGCCAGACCAGGCTGCAAACCCTTTGGACAGGAATCCTGCTTGCATCATTGTCCTGGTGTGATTGTTCACACCAGTCCTTGTCTTGTCCTGCTTGTGCCACAGGTATGGCAGAGGGGCAGGTGGTACTTCAGAGATGCCAGGCTGGCTTTGGGGAAGACCTGTGAGAGTGCCTTCAGGATCAGCTTGAGTGCCCCACTGGAGTGATGGTATGGGTTCAGGTGACAAGTTGATGAGTAAATTTAGGACCTGAGTGGCTGTGTGCATGTCTGACCATGTGTGTTCAGACATTACAATCAGTAGTGGCATGAGCTGAAGAAGACGGTGGTAGTCTCAGTGATGCACAAAGTACTCAACCCCTTTTGTGAATAAGGCTTGAAAATCATCTATGCTGAATGCAAAAGAACTTAAAGATCATTTGAGCTGACTCTGTACAGTCTCTACCCTCCACTATTCACTACACATACTGTGGGGATTTTTTATTTCAACAGCTATTAAGGTTAATTACCTATAGTTTCAGGCACACGGTCTGGTCTAGGCAGATGTTATTAGATGCTCAGGAGATCAGTGATGGCTCAATATCAGAGCAGTACAATCCCAAACATATGCAATACCAGGCTTGTTACGAGCTGATAGGTGGTAGAAGGATGTCTGCTGTATCAGAATCACAGAATTGTAGGGGTTGGAAGGGACCTCCAGAGATCATTGAGTCCAACCGCCTGCCAGAGCAGGTTCCCTGGAGGAAGTCGCACAGGTAGGTGTCCAGACAGGTCTGGATCAGCATTGTGTTCTTTGAACTGCCCAGGCATCCTACACCTCCATGCTCCTCATAAATTTCTCGGTCCTTCTTCACCCTCAGTGCCACACAGGACCCTACTTCTGAGAATATTTATATCTCTAGAGCTGTATATTATCACCTTGCCTACTCGATCCTAGTACTACAAAGGTGATCCATCCTCCTCGACTGCAATTCTTCGTATCCAGATATGGTAGCTTAAATCTAGCTTGTTGAAAGCTGGGCTCCTGTGTGGGTATTGTTTACCTTTACAATAGAGAGGAATTCATATTTATTACTAATATTGTAAGACCATTGAAAATTCTGTCCATACATGGTCACAGAAGTCTATGAAAGCCATGGACAGAAGGTGTTCAACTATTCACCTCACAATTTTGATTAAGTATCAATTTTAAGATTTATTTGCAGATTTTAGTGCCTCGATTTCTGGGAGCCCAAATGATGTATTTCCCTCCCATAAAACCAGGATCCTTTACAGTGTGTAAGTGCTGGCACAAAGAATTGCTATTTTGTTTCCTGGGAGCATCTTCTGCCTGTTTATCTCCAACTGTTCTGCTGACAAGGGAATGATCCCAGAAACATATTCCTGAACATTTCAGTGTTTTGAACAATGGGCAATCAGTTCCTACCAAGGAATCATGAAACTCTGAGGGATCATAGAATCATAGAATCATAGAATTTTAAGGCTGGAAATGACCCCTAAGATCATCTGGTCCAACCATTAGCCCACCGCCACCAAGTCTACCCTTAGACCATGTCCTCAAGCACTGCATCTACCCGTCTTTTAAACACCTCCAGGGATGGGGACTCAACCACCTCCCTGGGTAGACTGTTCCAGTGCTTGATGACTCTTTCAGTAAAGAAGTTCTTCCTAATATCCAACCTAAATTTTCCCTGGTGCAGCTTGAGGCCATTACCTTGAGTTCTGTCGCCTGTTACTGGGGAGAAGAGACCAACCCCCACCTCACTGCAACCTCCTTTCAGGTAGTTGTAGAGAGCAATAAGGTCTCCCCTCAGTCTCCTCTTTTCCAAACTAAACACCCCCAGCTCCCTCAGCCTCCTCGTAGGGCCTGTTCTCCAGACCCTTCCCCAGCCTCGTTGCCCTTCTCTGGACACGCTCCAGAACCTCAACATCCTTCTTGAAGTGAGGGGCCCAAAACTGAACACAGTACTCGAGGTGAGGCCTCACCAGTGCAGAATACAGGGGGATTATCACCTCCCTGGTCCTGCTGGCCACACCGTTCCTGATACAAGCCAGGATGCCATTGGCCCTCTTGGCCACCTGGGCACACTGCTGGCTCATGTTTAGGGGGCTGTCAACCAACATCCCCAGGTCCCTTTCCGCCAGGCTGCTCTCCAGCCACTCCTGCCCAAGCCTGTAACGTTGCCTGGGGTTGTTGCGACCAAAGTGCAGGACCCGGCATTTGGCCTTGTTGAACGTCATATTGTTGACCCCAGCCCAACAATCCAGCCTGTCCAGATCCCTCTGCAGGGCCTTCCACAAAGGGATCCTGACTTGCCACTCTTCTGAAGACATCTATTAATCTATGCTTCTATTCCTGAATGTTCCTGAAATTATACCAAATGCATAGATAAATATATACATAGATAAATATATACACAGGAGGTTGGCATGAATGTAGGCATAATTAATTTTTCAAAGGCTTATCAGTATTTTACACCCCATACCATGATATCAATTTGAAATGTAATATACTCTGGAGAAAGTTCTTTTTCCTGGAGAAATGATAATAAAGCTGGGGAATAAACCCATTGCTAATATTTTGGTAGTGTTTTATTGACTTGTCTGCTGAGGCCAGAAAGGAAAATGAAAATAAAATATTATGTGATTATGCTAATTAGCCCTGTACATAACAAAACAATTTCACTGACATACTTCTAGTTCCCTTGGTCCTATGGGAGCAAAGCTTTGGTGTGAAAGAAAACAGAGAAAAACTGGTAGCACAATAATTTATTTAAATAGTTACTTCCAAATGATTTGCAGGTGCCAACCAATCTAACATCTGCAAGGAAGTTTGTGCCATGACCTTGCTGTTCATGACTCCCTTCCAGAGAAGCTAATATTTTGTAATTGGATCAGCTGCTAATGCTCTAGAGTCTCATGTTTCATTAATTAGAATGCTGTTGTACACTCTTATTTTATCTAATTTACATTGTCAATAAATTTCATTTACCATGTTTACAGAAGACAGTAATGTTTTTACAAAACATTTTGTAGGAAGAAATACATGCAAAGCAGTAATTTTCCTTGTTCTTCTGTTTAAATGAAAAATCAACATTAAAAAGAGGGTGATTTCATTTTTTGAGGTATGTTGTTTAAATGCCCTATATTGCAGAGTAGTATCAGGTTACTTAACTGATCAATTTCTCTTCACCTATTAATAGATTTTGGTGTTGAGAGTAGTTCTTAGAAAATGAAGGGAATGATTTTACAGAGGTATAAGGAAGGTGTTAAAAGCTAAGCCTGTGATATTAATGTTTCGATCATAACTAGAGGTCCAAGATAAGCTAGGAGACAAAAAACCCCAAATTCCTTCTTTGAAGATTTGTTTATTGACAGAAGATAGAAACAATATTAGGGTTTGGTTTTTTTTTTTTTTGACGGGGAATGAAAGAACAGAGAGATTGAAAATTGGATTCAGGAGGATGATGTGAGATACTTATTTCTAAATTTAAGCAAGACTGACATGCTAAACTCATTTTGTTTCCAATGCACAGCAAACAGACAGCTTTGGAGGCGTGGGATCTTAGATACAAGTCCCACATGGTAGAGAACCTTGGAATAGACTATGTCTACCACATTTTTGAAAACTGATTTGTAGGTATGTAACAAGTACCTATTTCATAATGTATCTAACAAGTATGGAACTTACTTTAAAAAAGCCCAATTTTTCCCCCTATTTAAAGTTCTGAAATATCCTTGTGTCATGCTTCAAATATAACTAATCTTTTGTTTTCTTTCAAATTATCCATGAGCCATAAGATCTTTAAAGAATGGATTTTATTAAAGATATCTTCTCCTTTAAGACTTTGTCTTCATTGACCTACAAACAGATCCTGGTCTGTCTTCACATTAGAAAGGTAATAGAGAGATGGATCATCACCTGGGAAAATTGTAGCACAGTGGCACATGGTCAGACTTTATGAAAAACACTTGGTGGATACTAGACTGAAATATGTGCAAGAGCAGGTTTGGTTCTGTTCACTGTTATCTGTTCTTTGTCTGTCTCTGATTTTTCTGAGCAGTTTCTATAAACCTGTGTTCTGCACATTGTTAGGCAAACAGATTTTTTTCCCCATTGCAAAGAAAGCAGAAAGACACTCAGGTTTACCACTGACAATGTTTTTAATTCTTCCTTTCTAGGCAATCATAATATCAGTCTTATTACCGAACGCTGAGGTTTATTTTACAAATCCTATTTTCAAGATATCAGTAAAAGTTCTTAGAAGAATTAGGATTATGCACCCAAACAAGGGAGATAGGATCAGCCTGCAGTTTTAATAAATATTGATTAGTTGGATGTAGAATCAGTTTTAGCTGATAACACTTGTAAAACCGATCACAATCTGAGAAACTGATAGAAGTCAGCAGGACTTGATTATTTCCGATCAGAAAGCTTTGAACTGCCACAGGTAGCTGTGGTATTTGCTACCTAAGTAGCCCAAGCGTATTTATAAAGTCTGTCTTCATTTCTTTGAAACACCTACAGCTTTCTTGCAAAAAAAATCCCATATATATGTTAGTTTATTTTCATTCAGTCCCTGCAAAATTGGTTATTCTGTAGCTGAAAAGCTTTCTGAATTACTAGATAGAAACGTTCTTATGATAAATATCTCAAAGTTTCTCCAATTACTTTACTATTTTGTAAGGCTTTTGAGTTATATTTGCTTTAGTTTTTTATTTGCCTGCATTTTTATCAAGTACATGGTCAATATTTACTTTCTCTTCTGAAGCTATACCAGCACCCTGATACTGTGTCATTACCTTTCAGCCAAAATGGGGACCATTTATTTTTATGCCTCACCAAACTATCAGCAGATTTCAACTTGGTCTCACTTGTAGTATTCTTCAGTGGGCCTTCACAAAGAAATTGGTGAAAAACTAAAGAGAATAATAAAAAAAAAAATTCCTTACAGCTGGTGAAGTCTGACCTCTCATAACAGAAAGACTACCAAGTCCTCAGCCCTTCTGGGGATGTTCACAGTAGATCTTGCACTCTGTTAGTGACACTGATGTATCAGACACAAAGATCAAAGTTGCAGAGAGAGGACATCTTTTTTGGTTATATAAACACTGAATTCTAAAGGCTGCATCAGAAAAGAAGCTTTTCTCAGTAAAAATTATTCTTAGGTATTGGAAGTGGTAATAAGCCATAGTCTGAAAAAAAGTAGAATAAATACACAAGCTGTCTCACCAAACCAGTGATGATAAAGACCATGCTTTGAATCAGGCCCTCATTCTGGAGGTTAAAGGAATGAGGTGTTCAAGTTACAATTCTCATCAAATAGAAAAGTAGCTTTTCCAAATATATGCCTGTAGATATACTTATCTCCTTTCAGGTTTTACTTGAAATTTTAGATAAAATAATATATTTTGAGTATATATTTTATACTCAAATAGGATGTAGTAGCAGTCGTGCGGCAGCCCTGTAAAAGTCCATATCCACCTGTGGCAACAAAACATTGGTGATGGTTGGACAGAGCAACTAGTGAGGAAAGCTTGACACAGTGGCAATTACTGGGACATGGCTCAGTCAAGGGGCTGACAAGATTAAAGCAGGGAATGGATAAAGTGCTATCCTGTGTTATTTGACTAAGAAAGTCAAGTTTAGCTGAATAAAGTGGGGAAGCTTGTCTACATAGATTTGATAAACATTTTTACTGCTGAGTGGTAGGTACATAAAGGATGTATGTCCTGCTCATGAGTACCATGGGTCAGTTTTTGCATGCTGCTGCTGATCACATGCCATAGATGACACTCCTGCTTACTTCTTCCTGCCCTACCAGTCCATGTTGGCTCCAACTTTGTCTTAATATTTAATATTCCAATCTTTCTTCTTATTAATGGTAAACTTGCTCTATTTTTGTCATTTCTTAGTATTTTGATAGATGTTGAGACTCCAAGAGCACAAGGGATTCATTATGTTAGGCAATGAAAAAGCAACCAGTTATGATTTTGATAGGTGACAGATTCCATCAGGTGTACCACCAGGCCATTGGCAGTATAAAACCCTTGAACATGTGACACAGCTTGAATCTTTGTGTTCTTCACAGTAAAACGTTTTAGCTCTGTATTTTACACAGTGTTTTGTCAGCTTTTGACAAAGATTTGTGAGATTTAAGAGGAAAAGTAATAGCGTCTAGGTGCACTCTGTTTTTATGAGATTAACAATTCAGATATAAAAATTCTACAACTATTCAACAATTCTTGATATAACATCCTTATCCAGCTCTATAAGACAAGAAAACACAATACAAGATGAAAGAGGTGAAAGGTACATCTTATATCCTTGTCACCCTGTGCAAACATGCACTTCTGGTGACAGAAAATTCTACAACTATTCAACAATTCCCCCTCAGTTCCAGAAGGACATAGAACTCCTTGAGAGAGTCCAGCGCAGGGACACCAAGATGACTAAGGTTGTGGAACATCTTCCTTATGAGGACAGGCTGAGGGAGATGGGTCTCTTGAGCTTGGAGGAGACTGAGGGTTGATCTCGGGGATGTTTATAAATACGTTAAGGGTGAGTGCAAGGAGGATGGATCCAGGGTCTTTTCAGTGATGGCCAGTGATAGGACAAGGGGAAATGGGTCCAAGCTGGAGCAGAGGAAGTTCCATAGGAATGTAAGGAGAAACATTTTCACTGTGAGGGTGATGGAGAACTGGAACAGGCTGCCCAGAGAAGTTGTGGAGTCTCCTACTCTGGAGACATTCAAGACCAATCTGGACACGTTCCTGTGTGATTTAATCTAGGTGATCCTGCTCAGGCAGGGAGGTTGCACTAGATGATCTTTTGAGGTCCCATTCAACTCAATGTTCTGAGATTATGTTATTCTGTGATATAATTTCTTAATTATATTTCTTTTATGCCTCTGGTGGAANCTGAGATTATGTTATTCTGTGATATAATTTCTTAATTATATTTCTTTTATGCTTCTGAGATAGGTGGAGTGGGATACTACTAGTTTAAGGAAAAAAAAATATGTTGAATATGTTGCTTTCTTCTCACACATATTGTTCTCTTGACTTCAGTTGGACTAGATGATCTTTAAAGGTCCCTTCCGATTCCTAACATTCTGTGATTGTGTGATTCTCTGACAAACCCAGTAGCCCACAAGCTGGAGCATACCTCAATGTATACTCTGCTCTGGTGAGACCCCCCCTGGAGTACTGTGTACAGCTCCGGAGCTCTCAACACAAGGAGGACATGGACCTGTTGGAGGAGGTCCAGGAAAGCTGGAGAGTGACTGTTTGCAAGGGGAGGTTGAGATAGTATGGGGGAGAAAGGTTTTAATCTAGAGCAAAGTAGGTTTAGATTAGATGATAGAAAGAAGTTCTTCACTATGAGGGTGTCGAGACACTGGAACAGGCTGCCCAGAGAGGTGGTGGAGGCCCCAATCCTGGAGATATTCAAGGTCAGACTTGATGGGGCTCTGAGCAACCTGATCTAGTGAAGTTGTCCCTGCCTACTGCAGGGGGGTGGACTAGATGACCTTTAAAGGTCTCTTCCAACCTGAAATCAGTACTCTGGAAATAGCTCTGACCTGGTTTTGTGGGGGCCAAAGTTACCTCTAGATGGGTTCAGAACTGGAAGGTCATAAACATGGTGCATTTACATCACAGTTTCAGAACTAGTTTTTCACATTATCTGAATCATGCAATAACAATAATAGCAACAGTAAAATACTTCCTGTCAGCAACATGAACATATAAAATGCCTTGCACAAAGTCTTATTGTCAGATAACTACAATAAAAGTTACACTGCTGCAGAGATTTGCAGTGAATTCTGTTTATTCTATGCAATATATGAAATGGTGTGGAATTAGAATATATCAGAAGGCAGCCATAAGATCAAATTTGTCTCAATTAGTTATTTGCTTGGGGTTTTTTAAAGGTAATGATCAGAGTATATTTTGAATATTATAATGTAATTTAGAAACTGTATAAAATAAGGTGATAATAAAATACACATTTGCCTGTAGACCAGATTTTTAATTTGAAAACAAGATCATTTTAGCTAACACTTTTTTCCTCTAGCATTCATACTTTCTGCACACAGAACATTTCAAAGCCATTGGACATTGGACTGAAAGAAGATCTATATATCATAAATCTATATAATCTAGAAACCTCCAGACAGGATTTTCATCCTTTCATACTAAACTGGTAATTTTCTGTGAACCCAAGTGTGAAGCGAGCAACTGATCCATGTCTTCTATTTGCTATCATGGGTGTCCTGATTTCATACTTCCCCATCCCAGGCTAACAAGCATTTTCCAAAAACCTGAGCTGGGACATATGGATTTAATGTGTGTGTGTACCAATAAGAGAGCTTCCAAAATAAATGATAATTCTAAATATACTTTCAAAAAATGTTTATTTTTTTATTTCATAGTATTTATATCTTTCTCTTTCAAATGTAAAATTTTACAAGGTTTTGAAAAGTGATATGTAGAATAATAGAATCATGGAATGGTTTTGGTTAGAAGAAACTTCAAAGGGTATCTAGTTCCCATCCCCTGTCATGGTCAGGGGCATCCTCCACTAGCCCAGGTTGCCCAAAGCCCCATCCAACTTGGCCTTGGACACTGCCAGGGAGGGGGCAGCCACAGCTTCTCTGGGCAGCCTGTGCCAGGGCCTCACCACCCTCACAGGGAAGGATTTATTCCTAATAGCTAAAGTAAGTCTGCCCTCTTTGAGTTTGAATACATTATCCCCTGTCCTATCACTTCAATCCTTCTCCTACAACCTGTCTCCATCTTTCCTGTAGGCTCCTTCAGGTACTGGAAGGCTTCAATAAGGTCTCCCTGGAGGCTTTTCTTCAGGTGGAAACAGCCCCAGACCAACTCTCTCAGCTTGTCTTCACAGCAGAGATGCTCCAGACCTCTGATCATCTTTGTGGCCCTGTTCTGGACTCACTCCAACAGCTCCATGTCTTTCCTGTACTGAGGACCCCAGAGCTGGATGCAGTACTGCAGGTGAGGTCTCACGAGACTAGAGAGGGAGAACCATACCCCTTGAGCTGCTGGTCACATTATTTTTAATGCATCCCAGGACACAGTTTGTTTTCTGCACTGCTAGCATGCATTGCCAGATTGCTGAACTTCTCATCAACCAATACTCCCAGTTTGTTCTCCTCAGGGCTGCTCTGAATCCATTCTCTACCCATCCTGTATTTGTGCTTTGGACTGTCCTGGCCCATGTGCAGGACCCTACGCTTGACCTTGATGAACTTTGTGAGATTTGTATAGGCCTACTTCTCAAGCCTGCCAAGGTGCTCCTGGATGACATCCCTTCCTTCTAGCATGTCAACTGCACCACATAACATGGTGTCATGGAAACATTCTTCCATTTATTATTTTTTGAAATCACAGAATTTCTATATTTCAGAGTCATTCCTAAAATTTTCATTGTGCAAATGCTGCAGAAAAGCTTTCCTTCCTTCCTTCCTTTCTTTCTTTCTTCTTTCATAAACCAAATGCCTTTTTTTGCAAGCACTGAACACATCTGTGTGTAGTCCTCAGTCACCACATGCTATACTGTGCTGGGGTTTGAACACTGTCATAGAAACACGTTTTAGAATTACTCTAATTAGCACTGTGTTAAAAATCTTTGTAGTCAGCTGCTTTTGGTGGATGAGGGACATGGTGACACTGCTTTTAAAATTGAGCTGGTGATTATAGTGGATACTTGCCTTCCCAGCATGCATTAATGCTAGCTGGTTATCTCTGAAATTGCTTTCAGTGGTCCAGTTAGGATTTTTATTTCTAAAATGGGTATAGCATGAGTGAGAAAGCTGTGGTGTAGATTTGCAGCAGGCTTAAATATATTAATACATAAATCTGAATGTGAAGGGTTGAAAATGTTCATATATGTAAAGTGTAAGTAAGATAGCATTTATCCTCTGTAGAGGAAGAAAATTTCTCTGACCCTCCATCTTTTTAATGTTTTCTGTTAGATTATGGCCATCCTAGCAAAAGCCACAACATTTATCATTGGAAATCCTGACTTTCTTCTCCATATAACCACCAGTGCACTTTGATATTCTACTCTTTTCTCTTCAGAATAGGTATCCTGCAGAATATTTAGGCTTTAACAGAAATGAAACAAATCCCCTCTTCATTATTCTGCCCTTTCCTCTCTCTAGTTCTCTCATGCACCCTCCAATATTTGTTCTGAAGTGGGTTTAAATAAACTGCAGCCTTAACCCACTTGCATGGTCCATTGGTGATGAATGCCCAGAAGTCACACAGGATGACATAAGGCCCAATTGCTTCTTCATGTGCCTTTCAGGAAGTCCCCTGGGGCTCCAGATAATTTATAGGTGGCCAATCTCCTCTTTAACACCAGCTCTGCTTACAGAGAGGTTGACACAGTTGACCACCAACCTAAAGAAGAAAAGCCCAACCTGACAGAGCTTACCAGCAATAAAGCTTTCTCTGTCTCTTGAAACCTCAGACATATGGAAAACATGGTCACTTGATTTCTACAAGAAAATGTACAACAGCTTTACAGCATGTCCAACCTATGTAAAATGCTGTCTGTGGTCAGAGGTATTTTGAAAGTTTCTAAAGGAATGTGTAGGGACTTTTTCATAGGAGGTTATTTTTCTTTCATAAAATAAATAACAACTAATATTCTCCAGGAAAGACTTATTTCTAATGTGTCACTTCTGATTGGTCAGCTGTGGAATTTGAGTCATCCTTAGATACAAAAAACCCACAAAATATAAAAGGAAATAGATCTAATTCTCTCTTTGAAAGGCTGGATGAAGAGCAGGAATCAAAGAATGCCATTGTGAAGAAAGCATACTTTGACAAACAAATTTTGCCATATTAAAATGCTAATTGAATGCTATTGGTTAATTTCTTCATTTGAATCTCAATGCCCATATTCTTCTGTTTCAAAGTTCAAGTTCCTTCAAGATCACCGTCAAAACTCCTCTGGGGGAGAGCTGTGTCGCCTGCACAAGCAGTTGAGCTGCCAGAATCAAAGCAGTTCTGTGCAGGCAGGAAAACCGAGTATGGCACAAGGAGAACAAGTGGGCAGTGAATGACAAAACTCCAGTGGTTCATTGTCTTGTACCTGCATCTTTCCTCAGTCCCCTCAATGTCCTGGGATATCCTGTAGCAATTGGAGTATTTCCCATTTACACATAGAGACAAGTATAAACTGGGAGATGAAGCAGCAGGGCGGGTTAATGTGTGGGTTAGGAATTGTTTTTGCCACTCTCCTCTTTTTTTTCCTGTGTTAGAGAGGCAATGTAGAGTCAACTATGGTATTCAGTGAGTTCAAAAGTCTTCATTTAGGCTGCAGATGAAGCAAGCTTCTGGTCTTGCAATGTGTGGTTTGATCAGTATGGTGAGAAGCAGAAGGACATTTAAGCCCCTACTACAGTAAATGTTTGAAGATCTGTGATGAAAGCATTCACCATCAAATATGATTTTTTCAGTACTGCATGGTCTGATTCGAATACTGTGATCTTGGACCCAACTTATTTGGAAGATGTGCTTTTCAGTGACACTACTGTCGTCTTCTCCATGTGGGAATCAAACAGCTGCCTATGATTCATGGGCCAGGTTCCAACAGTTGGACCCCTCTCACCTTAGACACAGTGATCTGCATATGATCAGGCAGTTTTTTTAGACACCAGGGTGCACACCCTTTCCTTTGCATTTCACCACTTCCTAATTCAGAGTATCTCCTTGAATTCCCCAAGTGTCTTGGTATTAGGATCAGAATTCAGATACATACTGCTGAGCCTCAGGACTGAGACTTCTACCACATGACAGCACAGAGGAGGCATTAAAACACTGAAGCATTCTAAAGCTGTAATCTGAGAGTTTTGGTCAAGGTCACTTGCAAGCTACACGGCACAATGCCTGGAAAACCTATGAAGTACTGGTCCAACCTTTCTCTAGGTAGGCAGTTTGGTGAAAGAACCTCTACAGATTTTTTTTTCTTCTGATCTTCCTTGTGATCAACAAGCAAATTTGCAAAAGCTCCTTCACATGCAGAGAAAAACCTCAAATAGTCAACATAGTTGGGTAGCAAAGCAACATTAGGCATCAGCAGAAATACTTAGCAGATGTCATAGATGCTTCTCCATCAGTTACTTTATAGGTAAAATATTTGTGATTTCTCTGAAACCTCCTTCCAAGGTGGGAATGAATTTTGCCTACCAAACTAGTCACAAGAGAAGCATGTTCTTAGAATAACAAGAGGATATCTTGATTCTTCAGAATATGCTCTCTATATTCATAGAAGTGAACTTCGTGCAAATGTTTTTACACCTTTGCTTTTTCCCCGTGTTTGTACCTAACAGATCAGAACAGTTGTATTGACTCAGGACAGCAACAGCTTTGGCTTTCAAATGATTTGTTTTAGCAGGACTTGAATCTCAATATTTTTTACTTTTCTAGTAATTATTTTTGTTGTTTCAGCTTGGGTTGACTGTAGCATTTACATAAGGAAAGTTCTAAACAAGCAACATAGCACATGCAGCTCATGGTAACACTCACAGAGAGCTGAGATTTTTGGGGGGTTGTACCCCATCTTTACCCCTGCCTTTCAAGTTCACAATTTGCTGGTTATTGATGGCTTGCTTTACTCCTGGATTCAGCCATCAGACTGTTGGGGCGAGTGTTCCAGACTGCAGTTCTTTTACTGCAACATCCTAGTCCTGTAAAGGTCAGGGGCCACATTCTCCTGGTAGGAGACCTGACAGGAGAGCCTGCTCTGTGGTCAACAACAGGTGGAAAAGATTAACCCTTTGAGAGTCATGCCCCTCAGCCCACCAGGGGTCATGACATCGAAGGCATGGTTTGTTGTCATCAGCGAGCAGTCAGGCTTCGGTACTGGATTTATTAGGTACATCACAAGGCACTCTGTCAAATAACATTTTCCTCTCTCTCTCTCTTTGTTTGGTGATTCCCTAGAGCTGATCCAGCCAAATGAATCAGAAAAGTGCAGTTAAAGTGATTAGTGACTGAAAGACCAGTAATTTGTTTATTTACCAGGCCTAAATTCATATGCCTTTTTTTCATGGATTGCCTTTGCTCCCCTGATGGTAAATAGTCTACTTTTTAAAACACCAGCAGTCAAGTTGAACATGCCAGCTGAATAAACACAGCTCACTGAGAATATTCTAATGTCTCATAAATTCATTCAGATATTGGGCCAGATCAGGATCTTTGGAACACCAGACACAATTCTGCTTCATTCAGATTTCTAAAGACTGGGAGGGAGCAATGGGGTTTGGTGCCATTTTTGTGGCTAGATTTGCAGCATGACCTTGGAATTGAGGTCCTCCTCATCGGGAATTGCAGTACAGCTCATCAGAAGTATGGTGGAATTCAGCACAGGCCTACATTACCATTCTTGGGGAAGCTCCTATGAAAATGGAACTTTCCACACTGACTTTGTTCAATACCCTGCCACAGCCCCCTCCTGTATGTTGAGAGACTTTCTGATGCCTTATTAATTAAGCTGCCTTTTTCTTCTTATTATTATTTTTTACAGGGAGTGAAAAATAGGTGATTCAAGCCCAAGCTTTGTTGAAAATAAGGTCAAAATTCTAGACTAAACCCCACTATTTCACCTGCTCAGAAAAGCTCAATTCAAGCTGTACTCGAGTTGAACATCTCCTATTTCATAATACTTTTACAATGTGTTAGAACATTCCAGGAGTGAAAACACTGCAAAGCCAAGGTGTCTACAGGCTTTAACCATTTCTCCATGAAATGTCAGTATGGCAATTTTTGAATCTTTATTACTTCTGTAATCATTTCCAATTAATGATTTTCAAAAACAAAACTAAAACATAGCATGTAAGGTGGTGTTTGGGAAAACCTTTCATTAAAATAGAAAAAAAAAAAAAAAGTAATATGTATACTTTAAACCACTGGTTAGAAAGGCAACAGCCCTGACAATAGCTGTCTGTGCCAGATTTCCATGCTGTTTTTTAAAGAGCAGAAATGCCATGTTGCCAGAAATGAAAAACAATGAGAAAGCATTTTTCCAGCTGTCGTCACTTTGTTCATATTGCAGTACAACGTACATAGATAGTTACATCTATTGCTTAGTTTCCTTATTGTTTGTTTAGATCTTTTATTTAGCAACAATATAGAAAAAATATATTTAAAACAAGGCAAAGAGTTCTGATACAAATCCAGATATGAACAGAGTGACTTCAGAATAGGACAGTATCCATACGATTTCCTCCTTCTAAGCAGAAAAGCATTTCATAGGGAGAAATTGTATGTATAAAATTTAGGTATGGCAGTCTCTCGGGTTTTTTGTGGACATGAGAGCAGACAACCAAGAGGACAAGGTTGAAATAGTGTGTTTATAAGGCCAAGACTATGTCTTCAGCTCCAGGAGGCACATGATTACACCAAACTATTATTTCTTAAAAAAAATCCTAAAAGGGAAAGGGAAAGGGAAAGGGAAAGGGAAAGGGAAAGGGAAAGGGAAAGGGAAAGG
>VXBZ01004373.1:89275-143723 GCA_013399135.1 Heliornis fulica | reverse complement strand
ATTGGCCTTCCTGGCCACAAGGGCACATTGTTGGCCCATGGTCATCCTGCTGTTCACCAGGACTCCCAGGTCCCTCTCACCTACGCTGCTGTCTAACTGTCCAGTCCCCGACCTATACTGGTACCTGGAGTTGTTCCTTCCCAGATGCAATACCCTACACTTGTCCTTATTAAATTTCATTAAATTTCTCCCTGCCCAGCTCTCCAACCTGTCTAAATCCTGCTGACGGCACAACCTTCTGGTGTGTCAGCCACACCTCCCACCTTTATATCATCATAGTTCATTTCCTCATCTGCAGTCCTTCAGGTAGCAGAAGTTCAAATCGTTTTCTTAGCAATGAAACCACAAGCTTATGCCTTGATAGTGTGTCCCAAGACTTTTTAAAAAAAACCTTAATCGTACAATATAATTTGTCTCTTAATTAATTAATTATTTCTTACATGAATCTTAGGGATTCTAGTAGAAAGGTGTTATTTTTTACTGCAGTCTGGAAAACTAAATTCCAAGTATGCTTGAAAAAGGCAAATACATCTCACAGTTCCTTAGGTTATTGTACCTGACTTAAGGTCCATATTGCTTGTGATTCCATGTAGACCTTTGTCTGAAATGCTTTCTGACAACCAAATTTTGATGCAGCAGTCTAATTTTAATTTCTTCTTGCAATGTTCAGGTTACACTGCACCATAAACTCTTCCAGAGGCTGCACACCTTCATTTCCATATCATGGGCCTCATCACTCATCAACTTTTTGTCCATCCATCTGTTTCATCCCTTGCATCTACATAGCATTTCCTATAAATTTCTGAAATGTAATCTTTGTAATTTACTTAATCAAGACTGTTTTCATCTTTCTTGTATAATAGAATGTCTTGTAACTATTTTCGGATAATCTTGAACTACCAGGAATATATGTTGCCCATGAGGAAGCAACCTAAATATCATTGCAACCAACTTCCAAAGGAGATTATCTTTTCACAGTAAGCAATAGTTATAATATCTTAGGAATAATAACTCCACAGTGAAAGTTGTGCATATCAAGATGATGTATACATTTGGATACAGACCTTCACCATTTCTGAAAATTTACTAAGTCTTCCAGAGTCTTTTAAAAAAAAAAAATTAACAGTCATATGTAAGATTGGTATAACTGCGATCTTAGTAATGCCCTTTTCAGGTCTGGAGATGTAGAACTATATGAAAGATGCATCTGTGCATTGACCAAAAGTAATCTTCAGCCTAATATTGTAGAACAATAAGAAAAGAAGTGTGTAGCCATCACTAGCCTTAGGGTGCTGAAAATCATAAAACTTGGACAAGCTGAAAGGTCATAGAGATTTTTCTCAAAGATGTTGGCAGTAAGTGGGAATTGTTCTTATGTTTTGAAGCAAGTAATAAGGTTAAAACATCTAGAAATGGACCAACATGTTTCTGGAATGGTAACTGTCTGCTTTTTAATGATTCATGTGATTTGATTTTGCTGCCTCAAAAAGCTATATTTTCTTTTTAAACTGTCACTTGACACTGCTCTCTTGGTCGAAATGGAGAACAGAAAGTGCACATGCAAACATAAACACAAACATAAACAGAAGCATTTATCTGGCCTCTAAGCTGCATTGCATGGAATACTGAATCACATATGATTTCATACTTTGGGTTACTCCCAACTTCAGAACCTCTGAGGGGTTACAGATTGCAGTTCAAAAGGCAACTGAGGGGCCTTTGTACATACTGAGCATTACAGGCCTGTCTAGATACAGACTGTTTGGTTTAATGGTTCTGCCTCTCACTTTATGGAAAATGCTCCTATTATTTTTAACTATTACTTTTGACAGTGTTCAAGCAAAAATTACCTCAGCTTTTCAGACAACCAAGCACATAAGCAAGCATACTATATGTGTGCTTGGCCACTAATTAATGGCATACTTGCATAATGTCATAGCTGCATAAACAGGGCAGAGGGAGGAGGTCAGTTTGAGAACAAAAAAAATATCTAAAAGCTACGATCTTGTTTATGAACTGGTTGATTCATGTAAATTCACTCAAAGTTGAGAATCATTCAATGATTGTTATGCAAACAAATACACATTGTTTGCAAGCTATTAGTGTAAGTGCTGAATCTTCATCCTACATGGCCAGCTATGTAAAGCACACACCATGGCTTTGTTCCTTGGTTAGTAGATTTAGGCTGTAAAAAGTGGTTTTGCTAGAATATAGAGTGACTTTTATGATTTCACTGTCAAAGCTCTTGATATAAACAAATCACTTCAACAAGCTCTAAATATTCATTAATATGGATATTAACCAAAACCCTTCAGCCTTAAGACTGCATTCTAAGTATAATTGAAACACAATGTTATGGGATGCCCATCATTTATTTTTTTAATGAATATTCCATATATTTGCTGTCGGTGTAATATTAACCTGTCACTCATCAGAGAGATTTTACCTGCTCTCAGAGTTTCCAATGTAATACACTCCATGCCTGATTTTGGTCCCACCTTTGTTTAGGTCCCATTTACATTATGTATTGCTATTGATCACAACAAGTAATGGACAGAATCATAGTTGCACCAATGCAAAATTCCCCAGTTGAAATCTTGGCCTACTGGACAAAGGAAATATAAGCAGTTTTCAAAAAGGACATGATTCATAGGTATGGGACAAATAATGAATGCTAAAATTTAAACCTAGGCTGCTCATTCAGGTGGGAAGGAGGAATGAGTAGATACATCAAATATTGCCTGTGTCTATATGAAATGCTAATGACACTGCTTGAATAGCTGCTTAGCATTAGCTGCTGAAATCAAACCAATATAGCAGTGTCAAAACATTGAGTTTAATCTGTAAAGGAATTCTTCGTGCTGCATTAGGTGCCCAGAAGTCCTTGCATGTTCATAGCTATCCCCTAGTCCCATCAGCAAAATAACCCTGTTGAGTCATTGAAAATGTCATGCAAGTATGAGTGTATAAATGCAAATAAATGTGAAGGGCATCACAGACTAAATTACTATAATACCTACTGCTGTCTCTTGCAGATAAACTGTTCTGTGCCAGTCTGACTGGCAATGCTTTTATTTTTTAGTGTTTGTATTTAATTTTATGGAAGAAAAAGCAAGAGCAACAGAAAAATTTTGATAGAGGGAATGACTAGACGGATAATGAAGTCTGTAGAGCATTAGCAATGCTAAGAAGTCTCAAACAGTCCTTAGAGGAACAGGAGTTTCATAACAGAATCTGAATGTGTCTCAAATATCATGCTGACGTTTGTCACCAATGAATTTCCCACACTGTGGGAGTTTTAAAGAATGACTTATTGGCTTATTGGCCTTCTCAACCCCTGCATGCAAATCCAGAGAGACAGATTCACTGCATTTTTGCATATCCTTAATATTCCAAAGCTTTAGGATTCAAATATTGCCGTTCACAGGTTGGTAAGGATAAAAATGGGAGAGTGACAAGAAGGACTGACAGCACAATCAAAACAGGAATTACAAGACAGGTCACTGTAGTCCAACGTGATATGGGAATGCACAGAATAAAAAAGGTCATTCAGAACCAGGTGCTTTGTTCTAGAAATGGAGACATTCTAAAGGACCAAGTATGATTTTACAGTTGTGAGTTACATGAGTGTGATCTTCATTCTGTATTTTTAAGCAATGGAGAGACCTGTCAGAAAGAACACCTAAGGCTGCTTGTTTTGCCATGTTTAACCTCAAATTGTCAAGAAAATTCAGTTTTGGAAAGCTCTTCCTTTATGAAAAATACTATTGCTATCATAGCCTAGTGGCCTATCCTCTACAATACCATCCAGGAGAACCTTCAGCTACCAGCAGCACTGCAGCCACGCAGAGTTGCCCACTGAGCTCATGTACTGTCAGGTATCTGAAGACTACTCCAGAGAACACGTCAGAGCTGCTAGTCACCTGTCAGCTGATTGGCTTCTGTGCAGCACACTGGTACTTTCCCTCCCGTGTTATTCATCAACAGTCCCAGATGAGTTCTCTGGGCTTCTGGTTAAAAGTGCCCATGTGTGGGAGAGACAGCCTTGGGTAACAGTGCATATTAAAACTGTTTCTCAGGACAGCTGAATGGAGCCTGGATATTTTGACCTGGACTGTTTTAAACTTTTGTATCAAAATGTATTTTTAATATTTATTTCCGATGATCCATTTTCTGATACATTTTTTAATATACTATGAGAATTACAGAACATTTCATTATTTAGATGAACAGGCAGCAAGTTTATTGCTTTGCTTCTCACTCTTTTCCTTTTGTGTCTCCCTTCTCAAGGGTTGTTTTGGGTTTTTTTTCCATTTTAAAATAAAAACTATGGGAAAGGCAGAAATAAAAATTTGAAAGTGAAGGCTATGTACCAGTTAGATTAAAAGCTTCAAAATTCTTTTAGTGATCAGAAATGGAGGAAAAGATGCTCTGGATAGCATAGCATCTATGCTTCCACATAAATTGTTTTACATCTGAAATAACATTTTCAACATAGCAACATATGTTTGGAGGAGTCATGAAACTTTGGAATTAAAAAGACATAAATACCTGAAAACTAAATCCATGATGAAGTTAATGTCTGCAATAGCCAATATTTGCCATTCCTTTTTAGGTCTATTGTACAAAAATATGCTAAAGGAAATCAGGTGGATTTATTTATACACTTTTCAGGCAAGCTTGTTGCTGCTTGGCTGTTAAATATTTCCAGGGTTCTGTGAACCTGCAAATGAGTGTAGGAAACATACGCTGAAGGGCGTCAGGGAAAGATGAACTGGTCACAGACAGCTCAGAAGATGAAAGAGAGATAGCAGCATTTGGATGATTCTCCTAGATATTTATAAACAGATAAAGAACAAAGCAAAACATAAATCAGTGGCAATCATGAGCACAAGTTTAATTGCCCACTCCTAGAACTGAGCATCTCAAGGACAGTCATGTTTCTTCAACTGTGTTGTCAGTGTGCTACAGAAAAAAATAGTCAACTCTGTGGTAATGCTATTTTATTACTGATGCCAGTACCATTTTTCTGCATTTGATGTATTGGGGGTTAATACTAGGTGAGATTTTTCAACCTATTCAACCATGAGTTGTGAAGTTGGTTGACCTTTGACTGCTAAGTGCTGACAGGGTCCTGTGAACCCTGGAAATGATAGCACGATGTTATTTTACTGGCGAGGTGCAAACAGACAAAGAACAAAGTAGCACATAAATCAGTAGAACCACAAGCAGTGCATTCCCACTCCAAAAAAATTTGTGGGAGGAGAGGAAAAGAGATGAGCCACGATTATTGTGCATGGTGGAAATCTGACACAGTCATGAATTTGAAATAAAAACCCTGTTGTTTCAGGAACTGGGCAGGATGTCAGTAAATACTCCAGAATCCAGGAAGAGGAAAAATTGTACATCAGAACGAATGTTTCTCAAGGGTAAATGCATCCAGAAAAGACTTGTTCTTGCCACATCTACATGATATTTTGACATCCCCTTCCTGGTACAAGAAAGTTTCTGCAGATTTTTTTTTACAAGATATGATATTGGGTGCCACTCACAATAAAAGCACTGAAAATATTAATCTCTGTTTTAATTTGCTTGGGGTTCCTATACTAGTAACCAGGTTTTAGAAAGCCTGAGAGACAGCCTTGAGCCTGAGAAGTGGCTACATGCTGCTTGAGCTGCTACACAAAGCTGTATACAGAATTACTTCTTAAGGAAAAATCTGTTCCTGTTTCAGGTGCCAAGCCACCTTGTGGTTTCATAAATTTAAGCAAACAGTAATCAGACACTGTTAATTGCCTGTTTCTTGATCCCCCAAACTAGAGATAAAAATGTTTACATAGAAAAATAGGTATTATTTCCCTAATTTAACAGATGTTAAAACCCAATATGGGATGCTTCAGTGGATTGATGAGAGTCACAAAGAGTATGACCTAAAGGCATCAAGGGAAATACTAACATGCTGCTAAAAGTCAGTGCAATCCTGAAGAATGGGCATGAAGAAACATAATGTTAAAAACTGGCCTTGTCATCGCACAGGGAAGCATTTCATTTCTACTAAAGCACTGACACTGACAGGATCACTCAGGTCTGTAAGGTACAATTTTCAAAGCATCTGACTGACATCTAGGAGCATGTTGCCATCAATATTCAATGGAACACAGTTATTCTATTATCTTGTTACTGTAAAAAGTGGTATTTTCTCTCAAGGCTATTCTAGCCCTTAGTACATAACCATGTCTATATTCTAACTTGTCAGGTCATTCACTTGTCTGGTTTCCAAGCAATACAAAAATGTTCAGGCAAGTCAGGGTCACTGCTTCAAAAAAATTTGTCTGTTCTTGCCTAAAGCTGTTTTTTGTTTTAGACTGAGCCTGGAAGAAATACTTCTTCTGTAGGATTTGCAAATGCAGTTATTTGGTGTATTGGCTCTAAGAACTCCATATATAAAATATACAACCTTTGTGCATAAGGGAAGTTAACACTTTTTTTCATGACAGAACAAATATAAAGATAATGGACACATTTTCTGATCATGCAGTCAGTCCCACAGGCTCTCCACTTATTTTGATAAGCTGAATGACAACTACAATTTTTCTCCTTTTTTTTTAACATTTATTAATATATTCTTTGATAGTGCTTTATATGACACATGTCTAAACAGCTTTGTCTCAAGATGAATGACTAGTTCATTCACCAAATTGTGAAAGCAGAGGGGCCAGTCACATAAAATAAGAAATTGTATATAATGAATACAAGCACTACATTTTTGTGAATGTATTTAGCTTTTCTCAGTGCATTTTTATGATATTTTTATTGTTAGTTTGGAGAAACTGGGTAAATAGATGGGACATATATGCATTTTTCTGTATGTGTTTTTGGTCTTGGTGGTCTTTTGTTCCACAGATTAAGATGAGAAATCTGAGAGAAGTTGAGTGGTCCCTTGATCAAAATTTCCAAGAAGCCACAGATACCACACGATTGTGGAGAATGAACAGTACAGAATCAGAAAATCACTTTCTGGTATTTCATGCTGTGTATAAAGATTATTACTAACAAAAAAGTTAGACAGACCATGCAAGAGACAGAGGTATAACTAAGATTCTGGTTATTTTTCTGTCTTTCAGCCTTATAACTTTTCTGCACCTGTTGTACTTTGGTGTGTTGTATTTTCCACTACCTGTCAACAGCTACTGAACATGCCACCCAAGTGTTGATTCATCAATGCTTTCAGTAATACTGCTGCTGTAAGAGATAAGAGAAGAGGTTGTCAGTCCACATGTAAATGAAAATAGATTAGTTGAATGAAACTTTTTCATCTTAATTATGCTTCGATACTTCTCCCTCACTGAGAGAAATTAGCCTGCTTCTGTCTCAAGTTGTGAACACAGGCATGAAATTAGAATTTTTAGATTAAAATTATCAATTAAACATTATATAACACAAAGTTTCAACTTCCTTGATTAGAATCTTTCATGTTGATTTATTTTTAGAAGGGAAATGTTATGTGACGGGAAGCTAGTAACACATTTGATGTGTTAATTAATTTCTATTTTAACACCTACTGGAAGCTTCACTCATTGGCTAGAAGGTACTGGTTACTAGCTCCGTACTCAGCACTGAACACAAGAAATAACTTGTAGGTAAAGATGGATGGCAGAAGGCAGATGGTTCAAAGATTGTGGAATGCAGCATAAAAGCAGCCAGAGGAATTCAGCTGTGCCCTACAGAGACAGAAAGCTATTCTTCTCTGACAGGCAGTTTTTAAAAGCCTCTCCAGGACCCCACCTCAGCATTTTCTGTGCACTGGTACAGATTTTTGTCTCACCTTTCTCTTCATCACCAAAGGCAATCTCACCAGAGGGAGAGGTATCCAAAGAGAGGTTCTGAGCCATATGGGTACTGCCTTATTTATACATAAACCACAAATATATCATCATTACACAGGATGCCACCCTTGCTGCCCAATCTTACTCCTCCATATTAGCTGTGACTCCTCTGCAAATCTTTGAGAAAGGGGAATAACACCAACCTCCTTTCATGTCCTTGCACTCCTATATCTACACTCTCCTCCATCTAATCATTTTCATGGTCAATACAGTTTATTGTGAAATGCTGTTTGGTCACCACAGCTCCTCCCTTGTCTGTGGGTTGTCACTCAGATTGTGTCTAAATGCTTCATATTTGGCATTAAAGAGAGAAATCCTGTCTGTCTCTTTCTGATCAACAACAGCACTCCCAGCCAGCAGCTGACTCAGTACTTGCACTTCCAAGCTGCAAAAATGAGTCACTTGCCCCAATTCCAAGAATGATTTTTGACAGTTCAGGTACTGAGTCCAGATCTTATCAAAACCATGACTCTCCTCAACATTTCTACTCTTTAAGACACTATGTTTTTCTCAGAAACCCGTGAAAACAGGCATTGTTTTGACATATACCCATAGAATGGGGGTTCCCTTCACTAACGAAGAAAGTTTTCCAATTTTAGGTTAACAGATACGATTCCCTGTGGGAGATCTGACAGTAGTTTTAAAAATCCTGTACTCAAACGTGATATTGTTTGAGTCTAGGAAGTTAAATATTTATGAAAAGGAGAAAAAAAAAAGCATGATTGTTAAAGCTATAGTATATAGATGCACTTGACTAGGATAAAAAAGATAAATATTCAATATTCTCATCCCTTATTAAAGAAGAAAAAGAAGTAGGTTTAAAAAAAGTCCTTGGAAATACATGCATTAATCTTAGAACCTTGGATACTGGAGTTGTTTACTTTGGAAAAGAGGAGACTGAGGGGAGACCTTATTGCTCTCTACAACTACCTGAAAGGAGCTTGCAGTGAGGTGGGGGTTGGTCTCTTCTCCCCAGTAACAGGTGACAGAACTCGAGGTAATGGCCTCAAGTTGCACCAGGAAAAATTTAGGTTAGATATTAGGAAGAACTTCTTTCCTGAAACTGTCATCAAGCTTTGGAACAGTCTACCCAGGGAGGTGGTTGAGTCCCCATCTCTTGAGGTGTTTAACAGACGGGTAGAGGCAGTGCTTGAGGACATGGTCTAAGGGTAGACTTGGTGGCGGTAGGTTAATGGTTGGACTGGATGATCTTAGCGGTCTTTTCCAGCCTTAAAAATTCTATGATTCTATGATTCTACTCTGTGTGTAATTAAGTCAAGTTGCAACATTCAAAAAATTATTCTCTACAGTGTTTAGGGGTTTGTTAGTGGTATGTGATGTTCAACCCTATCTGCTGGCAGGTAAATGAATGGGAAACTGGTTTTTAAATGTCCTTAAAATGGTTTTATTGATATCTCAAAAAATTTTGTTAGTGAGGTGAGATTTTCTTAATCTAGGTGATCCTGCTCAGGCAGGGGTGTTATATCAGATGATCTTTTGAGGTCCCTTCCAACATCTAATGTTCTGTGATCCTGTGTGATTCTGTGAGGTAAACTTCAGATGATTTGCTATAAATCACGTTGGTTGTGAAGCATTTAGTCAAAACCAAAGGGACATATTTCCTGGTTACAAAAAAAAAAAAAAAATCTGAAGGGATTTTCCTGATTTACCAAGATCCTTTAGATTTCTTGATTGGTAAGAGAAGATACACAACCCTGTGACTCATATAAATGTTATCATAATGGTTTTATTCCAGGGGAAGTACCACTTAGGTTAGCTGCAAAGTAACAAATATACTTAAAAGTTATTAATGGAAAAAAACATATAATCTATTTGGATTGATCTTCAGTAGTGAAATGTGACCTTCAGTAATCAAACACAAACCAGATAAGTTTCAGGTTTAAAGTAGTTTTGAAATCTGGCATATTTTCATTGTGACTCTCATTCATTCTGTGACAATAACAGGCTGAGCAGGTTGCCCAGAGTGCATCAAGAAGCATTCCTTTTAAAAAAAAATCTTATCTCATGGTATTTTCTCTGGTTTTCCAATCCACTACATCCACCTATTGTAAACTGATAAAGTTGCAGACAGACTGTATGCAAGGGCATGTAGTGATAAGAGAGGTGATGGCTTTAAGCTGAAAGAGGGTAGATTTAGATTAGATATAAGAAAGAAATCCTTTCCTGTGAGGGTGGTTTGGCCCTGGCACAGGTTTCCCAGAGAAGCTGTGGCTGCCCCTTCAAGGCCAGGTTGGATGGGGCTTTGGGCAACCTGGGCTAGTGGAAGGTGTCCCTAACCCATGGCAGCAGGTGAAAACTAGACACCCTTCCAACACAAACCATTCTGTGGTTCGATGAATAATGTTAAATATCCTTACTGAAAAATGAAATTCATTACTGCGTGGTCAGTGACTAAGTTATTGTGCAGACATAACCACAGAAAAGTGTCATGTCACCCTATACAACACTGGGAGGGAATAGGAAAATGTCTCATAAGAATATATGAATACCCATACATAAAGTTGCACACATTTATACAGTGCATTACAGTTACTTCACTTTGCACAGAGATGTAACAGCAAATCAAAACAATCGTTTAAGAAATAGCACTAAGAATTCTTGATTCCACAATGGTTCTGGAGGATAATGGACACAACAGTCCTTCTTTTAGTTTCCTTATATTTCTTCTAATCCTGTTCCCTTGGATCACACCTGCAGTTTATTTAATATAATTTGCACTGCAGTAATTCCTACATCCCTCCAATGGGATAGGTAAAGAAATGTGAAGCATGTCTGAAGGATTATCAAGAAGTCAGAGATCTAATGTTTTATTAAAAGAAGGTTTAAGTGACTCAATGCAGGTTTCAGCCCAGTGTTCCAGGACAGCCTGGATTTGCAATCTGTTAGCCAACAAATGTTGTTTCCAGCTTCATAAAACAGAGTCTCATGCTTCAAAATAGTGAAGAATAAGCATTCTGAATCCATGAAACTCAAAACTAAAAAAGCATAAAAGTAACATAGAAGCCTAAAAACAATAGAAAAATTGCCAAACATAATAACTTTTAATAATGAGTTATGCCAAGTTCCACATCAGACAGAGCTGTCTCTATTAGATACATTAGTCTGAATTGTGCCATGAGAGCAATATATGAAGAGAAGGGATCCCTGGTTTACAGGATGGGTTATGGCTCTCCCCCAATAGCTCAATGCTCACACCCCCATTGCACACTGCCAATGCTTAATGAGAGTACAAAGAGCCTGGTTTTCCATCTGGGCTGTGAGAGTTATCAGAACTTCCTCCTCCCCCAGTGTTTA
Source organism: Heliornis fulica (assembly GCA_013399135.1). Taxonomy (NCBI): domain Eukaryota; kingdom Metazoa; phylum Chordata; class Aves; order Gruiformes; family Heliornithidae; genus Heliornis; species Heliornis fulica. Next base: position 132,522 of record VXBZ01004373.1, on the reverse strand, counting down.
TTTTCTTCTGTCATGATATATTCACTGGTATACAATACCTCGGGCTGACCTGTAAGTGACAGACAGTGCCTCACATTGGGCGGGTCAATAAAAACAAGTTTGACAAAGAAACCACTAAGCAATCTCATTAAGGACAAACTATTGCTGGCATTTTCCTCGATGGTGGTAAAGTCAGAGAGGTGACACATTTAGACAACAGGGTCAGGCTTTCATCAGCAAACTCTGATCAAGTGTCTGAAGGTCACAGATAACCTCCTTGACATCTGAACAACAGGGGGAAAAATGTAAATGAAGCTTTCATCATGCAATGAAATTAGAATGAGCAATAATTAAAACAACTTAGATGAATTAGCGAACACAACCCATCAAAAGCTTTCCTAAATATACCTTTGCATGTAACAGAGAACATCTTTCTGTCTGTGTAAAGATTTCTGGCCCTGATTTGCCTTTACATCAGGACTTCCTTGTACTGCTTTTTCAGGGGAAAACAGACTGTTCATTTACACAGAAAGCAGAGTAAGAAAGTTTCAGGTGAAAATGAGATTTGCCACTCTGATGCTTGTTTCTAGAAAAAGAAACTATATAGTTGCACTCTCAAGTGTTTCTGTTTTCTCTTCAGTGAGCCTGAGCTCAGCAAACAGCTTGGGCTGTACCCATCTGCAACCTCCCCTGTTGCTTGGGTTCCTAGTTGCTTTTTGAGCATCTCCACAGCTTCTCACTTTGTTCTGCTGCTCTCTTTCAAACCTACTAAAAGCTCCTCAGACATTATTTTGATGGTGAATAATAAAAAATAACTTGCAATATCTACAACCAGCCACAGATAGGACAGCATGTTTTTGCAGCTCATACTTAACGTCCCTGTACCTCAGAGATTTTCTGTCAAGCTAGAAAGCTTCAAAATTGGTTGCAGAATGAGTGAAACAGTAATGGCAAGAACCCAGGTTTATTTAAGAGAAAATAGACAATCTTGCAAACCCTTGTCCAAAGATCACCTACACCAAAGCAAACACTACTTGACGATTTTATGCTTTACACATTTATTTAAACTTAAACTGTAGAATTAGGTGTAGCTCCCTTAGGTTATCCATTGATATCAGATGCTTTTCACAACAGCCAAGGTAGCAGCAATCTTTGGGTCATAACTGAGGCTCAGAGAATGATTCTATAAATAATGGAACTCTTTTGGGATTCTTTTTTTTTTTTTTAAGTTGCTTTATTGAAAAAACTGCTGTTTATTTTAAGTTCTAGCTTTAAATGTATTTTATTTCACATAGAATAAATATAAAAGATAATATTAATGAAGTTCAACAAGACCACTTGCAAGGTACTCCCACACATGGGTGTGGGGAGTCCCAAGCACAGCTACCTGCTGGGTGGAGAATGGATTCAGAGCAGCCTTGAGAAGGACTTGGAATATGCCAGGAACAGTTATAGGAAAGGTAGCTGCACAGAATAAAGGTATTGCACATCACCATGTACAATTGATACTAATGCCTGTGGCCTACTAATGGGACTTGTTCTGCTGAGTAATAAAATTGATTTTACTTCAGTGAGAAAAAAAAAAGCTGCAATCAGCGATGCCTCCACACATAAAGGAAAGTGGTGAAAGGTTGAAGTTTATTATAACTGGAGTGCCTTCAGAGGCATACAATTTGTCCTGTTGGTTCTTTTTGACAGCATTCCCATGATAACAATCCACAGTTTATTTTATATGTTATACATCTTTATTCCTCTCAGATCACGCACTCTGAAAGTTCTCTCCCTTCTGTTATCAGTTAAAAGATATTTGTCTTACCCCAGCCCTTTGGCCTAATGAAGACCCTTTTCTTTCCAGCAGGAAGTGTAAGAACTGAATTTATATAAGGAATTTCAAGAACATCTCTCAAAAAGATGAAACCCACTTAGGGTTCATTATAGGAAATAATTCATCATTCCACCTCTTGTATACAATCAATAACACTAAAAGACTGTCTTGTCATCTTATCAGGCTACATAGGTTTTAGCAGTTCCTTTATTAAGCTTGGAAAAGAAAGCAAGGAGAGAGGGATTCTTTGAACATCCAAACACAGTGTCACACTGAGTGTGATCCTGACACTGCCCAGGGAACCTGCTATCCATTGTTTACAGATGGATCTGTGATAACCCGACAGCTCAGATGGAAGTCATCCCACAGGACAAGCAGGGGGTTCTTTTCCATCAACCCTGAATCCTGGAAGTGGCGGGTTTGACCACCCTCGGTATCCGGGGTCTCTGTTAAATTCTACTTTTCCTGCTGACAGAAGTATGTGGAATGTGATCAGGAGATATTTGGGCAATTTGTCTTCTATTACAAGTGGGAGGGAGAGGAAAGGGTGAAAGAAAACCCCTATAAGCTATCTCGAGGGAATTCTATTTCTGTAGAGAAAATAATGCAGCTAGGAAACTTTGCAGGTTTTTGACTGCAGAGATAGTTGTTGTGCAAGACCGTTTTGAATATCCTGTGTATCTGCACTAGCAGGTGTAAACAGTCATTAATACCTCATGTGATGTCAGAACTGTGCTGGAGGCAATGAATGCTATCCCACTGACTTCAGCACATCCATGCCAACACTGCACCCTTGGGTCCTGAGGCACGGTGCAATCACAAACCAGAATGGGTTTGCTTTTCTTTATTCATGAAAGCACAACTTGAGCAACAGGCTAGAAACTGTACCACAGCCTTGCCAGCTTTGGTAAAACCTTACTGTCCTCCACAGCAAGGTCACTGGAGAAGCACCATCTCCTGGTAGACCAATCATCTTAGTTATCCCGAGTCATCCTTCAGATGACAGTAACATTATGAGATGCCTCAGGGGGAGGTACAAAGATTTCTTCTACAGAATTATTGCATAATTTTCCTAAAAAACCTTCTTTCAAATACTTAGAAAGTGCTTTTAGTTTCTTGTACAATCTTTGATGTATTGCAATCTTGATAGAATCCTAAATCCACTAATAATCCTTAGCTATTACTAAATTTTCTGAAGAATTTAACCCTTTCTTTAGTTTGGACTCCAAATATATTCCATGGGTATAAACTGCCCAGGATTCTTACATGTAGCATAAATGAAAGATTACCTTTTATTGCTTCTAAATTGTTATCTACTCAATGCCTAAAGTGGCACAGGAAAAAAAATATAGTCGGTTTATTCTGAATCTCCTACTTATTAACATTCAGCTCATTCACTCTTTGACATTTAACTGAAATTTTTTGTATTGTTGTCTTTGGCACACACCTAAAGCATACCATCTATGATCACTTCATCTCAACCAAGTACCAACAGTCACTTCACATAGTTTTATCAAATCACCTTTGGTTTAAAGTTTGCTGTTTGGGGTTTGGGTTTTTTTTTTTCCTTTATCACATTTAATATGTCCTAGAGGGAACTTTTCCTTTAGACTTGTTCTTTCTTTCTGTACCCAGAGAAGCAGTCACTAATTGAATTAATCCAGCAAGGGAAAAAATGCAGCTTGTAAGTTAGTATAGATAATAATGCTGTAGGTTAATGCATTAGGACAGATTTGTTACCAGCAGCATAGAGATTTCATTACCGACATATATTTTACTGTCAATATTTTTATGCATGTAGTAGTTCACAGAAAAATGCTGATGAAAACTGTCTTAACTTGTAGACAAAACCTAGATAGGGAATCTATCACTTTTCTTTTTGTGAAGGGGGAGATTCAACATATTTTATTGGTTACAATCATACAATTAAGTTTATGGTTGACTTAACAAAGGAAAGGGCAACAGATTTATTAAATCTTTCACATTAGATAATTTTAAATTAAAGAAATGACAGTACTCCCCAAACTTTCCCTCTCAAACAAATTAGAAACAAGAATCAAGAAAGAAGACTTACTTCACTACATTTAGGGCCAAGGGTTTTATTTTTAGAGAAAAGTTTCAAGTTTATTTTCATCAAGGATGAAAGTTTAGAGATTATATGAATCTCTGATAAAGAAAAGCAAAAGATGAGTTGTAGCTGCAGAGCTGTGCATTCAACCCTTGCTGTGGTTTNTGAGGATTAAATAATGCAAGAAATGTTCTCCTCATATTCATGTCCTTAGCAAACATTCTACTTGACATTGTGCAAGAGTCTGTACTTACTTGTTTGTTACTTAGTATACTTTTATTTTTTGAAAATTGCTTTAGTTACACAAAATAAATATTTATTATTAAAGGATAATTTAAGAAAGAAAATGTGAAAGCTACATTACTGTCTACAAGTGATAGATGATATGAAAGAGTAAAGTTTTATCCATGCCAACTCTAATTGAAACTTACAAAATAACATTTCAAACTTATCATTAAAAATAAAGATAAATTTGTCAGCAAGGGTGAGGTTCATCTTGCTTAACTTCTGGCATGCAAAGCACAGCACAGATTTTTGAAATATAGTCCACACAGGCATTAGAGAGAGAAGCAACTTCTAAATGGCAGTTTAGGTCTTGTCTTTTAGATGGCTTAGAGCAGGGTGAAGTTTTCACTGGAGGCATCTACCTTTCTCTATTAAAACATCCAAATGACTGTTTAAACCAAAAAAAAGTCAAAGATAAATTAAATTAGCATTTTCCCCAGTCTCTCAACAAGAACATGGTGGTCTCCAACAAGCACAAGAACAGTAGAGCTATTCCCCTTTCTCCCAAGCAGAGATCTGAGTGCAGTCTCCATATCCAGAGAGCTGTTACTTGGCTACACAGCCCACTAAGAGACACCAGAGGCTCTTGTGAACAATCTTTGAAGCTGAATTCTTTATTCCAAGATATTCACACTAATGGTGATGTAGAGGGGGATAAAGTGTTTGAAATGTCAGCCATTTGTTCAGTTTACTTACTGTCCACACTTCCCAGTATTTTGATTATTTCTGTGTGTTAGGGCACAGCAGGTTTTACTGTCAACCTAATAAAGAGCAACAATAACATAATGGGCTGTAGGACACAAACAGAAGTTCAAAACATCCAAGGGGTAAACAGCTGGCTGTCAAGAGGATGGGTCATTGTCCTGGTCAATGCCACTGTACTGTCCTTCACTTCTGCAGCCTATCTGGAGCTCTTCCTTTGAGACACACTCTTCTATTGACAGAGGTATGTGAAGTGCTTTGCACAGTGAGTGTCTGCTGATGCATCAAGGTTCTCTGTACAAAACAGTGATAAATGTACCATTATCCATCATCTTAGTAATGTCCCATTCAACTCCAGTACCCATCATTTCCCTATCATGATGTATGTGGCACAGACAGCACTTTGAAAGGCAAAGTGATTTACTCAAACAGTTGCTGTCCACCCATCATCTCTCTACATTGTCATAAAACGTGAACTGATTGTGAACTCATTTTAATATGTCAACCCTGGATCTGATGCTAAAGTATCCTGACTAAGCATAATCCATTTCTTTAAAAAGTTCTTCACGACAATAGCTGAGGGTTTGATTAGGGAAGAATTTCCCTGTGCTTGAAGGAGGTTCATTGAGTTCAGCATGAAGACAAAAGCAGGCAGCTAAAATGGAGTGCCAGACAAATGAAAGAAAACTGAGTATAGCACATAATAACATTTCTCTGGTTATTGTTTTCATTTTGTTTTAAATCTGACTGACAAACATTTAATGTCTTACGTTCTCATTACTACTCTGCTCATAAGAAATTATTTAGTTGTGAATTTTTGATTCTTTCATAAGAAAGAATTTTCTTGATTCTTCCAAGAAAGAATCTTGGAAACCTACAAGAAGTTTTTCAGGCACTAGATTTTGACAGTGTTTCCTCTGATAAAATGTCATTGGTTTAACCTGCCTTTCTTCTATTTAATCACTTTCAGCGGCTCATTAGACTAAGAGGAAATAAGCTTTAAAACTCAAACCACATGCCACATTCAAAGAACACAACAAAAAATTACAGACTGTGTCTTTAGTTTCAACATTGTATAGTATCCCAATAATAAAAGAATTAAAAAGGTGTTAGATACACCTTTTCAAATGTGAAAATGTGTATGATTCGAAGGCTATTAACTCATGTATAATGGGACTTCTCAAGGATATTGCACAAGTGAATTCTTGCCTTACAAGGACTTCCACTTCATTAATAATGAGCCTCCTGTGTTTGCAGTCTTTTGAAATTCATGTAAAACCTACGATGACTTTCCACAATAAACAAAACCACATATAATTAATCCTAAATAGTTAAATAGGTGGGTATATAGGCATAAAACTGTTACAAGAGTTGAGAGAAATGAGTAAAACTTATATTTTGGGGACATGCAAGATACCCCAATTTAATGTGTGAATAATCTTACTTTTTGCAGAACTATACAGAAAGAAGAACACTGGAAACATCTTAAAACACATACCCAGTCAAAAATGTATAAAGTTCAGAGGAACATTTAAATGAGGGCCCAGATTTGAGCTCCTGAGCCGTGTGACTTTAGGGAAGGTCTCCACTCTTTCACAATACCTTTAACATATTTCTCCCTTGTTGTCCTTCATTTTTTCTCATCCATTGTTTCTGGAAATGTAATGAATGACCATAAGGTGCCTTGAGGCTACTCAAGATAGAGTATCCTCAAAGCTACTAGAAAAGAGCTCCTTAATATCTGACTGGCAGCTCAGGAAGGATGTACTCAGGCACCATCACATACAGCTCCATGTTCTATTCCTTTCATATTGAGAAGACACCACAATAACAGAACACACTAGGATTGCCTCATTCTTGAGCCTCTTTCTGGCCTTCACTTTTTCTTCTCCCAATGAAATCTTCAATTAATTCCTAGAGTAGGTAGAATTTTCATTTAGGTCTCCATTAACTATTAGACAAGATACCTTTGGATGCACCTAACCTGTAAAGTTATTTTTCATATATTAAAAGATCTGGCCAATAAGAGTCTAAAGTGATGTCTAAGAACAATAACAGATTAATCATGCCAGTTTTTAGTTTTTTGGGTTTTTTTTAACTTAGACACTACGAGACATTAGTGTTTTTATGAAAATTACTAATTACAAAGACTAGCCCTAAGTGTATTTATGCTTAGACTACTAGAGGTGAGGGAAAATCACACTGAGTTCTGATATATTGTTTTTTACCATTAAGGCATAGAGCACTGCTCTTCCTAAATCCTTTTTTAGCCATAAGAAAATGTTAATTTATTTTGTCTGAGCAGTTAGGAAAAAATATGCAGAGGTCTGATAGTTGCTAAAATTAAGAAAAGAAGTTAAACCTATAAATCAAATATTTCTTTTGTTTTCAGTTATAAAAATAAAATCAGTCCCCAGCAGATCATATCCTCAGTAACTATTCTCCAGTCCTTGGGAAGAGTTAGTAGGGTTTTCCAAGAACTTTTCATCCAGCTTTCCTCAGCACGTACTGACACAGTCTGACTTTACACCCTTTCTCTGTATTCTCTGTGACCAACAATTCTATTCTGAACAATATATTCTTGTGCAGCTCGTTCACCCACAGTGTGTTCACAGGACAGTGGCTGCTGCCTGCATTTTACATCGAAGATGTCATTGTTTCATAAGAGACTTGTTGTATCTTTCGGATGATTTAAGCAGGAAAGACTGATGCACTAGTGGTAACACTTCCCTCGTTGGGCAGTCTTCTGAACCCTGAAGATTTTGCAGTTAAGACAACAGAAAATGGCTCTATGAAAAATAGAAAACTAAACATACTGGCAGATTGAGCAATTTAAGTAACAGATTTGCTGGGGTTTTTAAATTAAAAAGCAATTTAAAATAGCTACACACACGTATACAATTATGTCTGTGACTACAGGTGTAAAGCAGACAGTATTAACCTTTTCCAGGTAAGGTGTTCATATAGCCATTTTCAGCTGGCATTTTCAAAGGTATGACATTTAGCAGCATGATTTAACACAAGAAGAATGCTCACAATATTTCTCAACAATGACTTTGCTTTAAAATATCACTAACCAAAACCCCAAAAGAGATGCATTCATCTATTGTCCTGGTGTGCTCTACTGAAAATACTACACCTTCATCGAAGCTTCGAGACAGGATTTAGGAAGGTGAAAGGAGGCAGCTGCTTTAGCAGGATACACTGCTGCTGCATTCTCTAGGGCAGGCATCATTTCATGTACAAGGCAAAATGTCAACAGAAACATGTTACTATGCCACATTACAGAGGAGATCTAAGAGGTTTAGTGCCCCAGAATGTTTGGTATTCCTTTTAAGCCTGCAGCTCCAAGAAAAAAAAAAAAATGTTCGAAATCCCTCATGTTTATTTGAATAGATGTTGGCAGGATAATTAAATGCTCCCTTCAAACATCCTGTTGGAAATATTAAACAGTAATTACCTTACTCAACTAGTTGCTTTTGTGAGAAGGGGAGCCACCTGACTGCCAGCTTTCGTTTGCCCTGACACAGATGCAAAGGCTCTGCTGCTTCCCCGATCTGTTCACACACTTTCTTCCCATGAGAAAGTAAGCACTGATTGAAACACGGTATTTTCTCCCAACTTGCACACACAACTGCTGCTTGTTTCAGAAAGATGTCAACTAATTTGAGCAACCTCTCCAAAGGACTCTCCAAACAGAAATGTCTTTCATAAGTTTCCGGGTCAGCAGCCCTTTCGTAACCCAGGATGACTATTCCAGTCCTGGAGGCACTGAAATAGTTCCATATAAATAGAAACAGCTTCTGTATCACATTGCTGCCTCAAGCACAGCATTCAACACCTCCTTGCACATTAAAATATCTCTCCATGACACAACTTTACACAAAGGAGTCTCTTTGCCCATGTGGTGTCTCTTTGATTTGTTGATTTTCTTTACTCTCATCCTCTCCTTTGGTGAAACATTTATATCTCCTTGTGGCTGAAGCTTTAAATGGTCAGCACGAATAATGCATGTGGGAGCTTTCTTCTCTTCTACTCTATTTGAATGTCAGCAGATGCTGAAGTACCCTAGTGCTCCATGAAGTATTTCTATTGTGTAGAGCTTTTGTAAAAGAAAAACAGCATCAACAACTCCTATACAACAATCACCTTTTTTTTTTATCCTTTCTGTTCCTTTCTCTTTTCCCTCATTCCCCATGAAAACAAATATATACTGATTCTACCTGATTAATAAAATTTTCCCTTAAGGTTTCTGGGTCTAGTTCAATGCTCCTTGAGGTCAGTATAATTCTTCAGTGACTTCTACAGACTTTTTTACATACAGTATGCTTTAATTGCTGTTCGAAAAGTATTTAATAAGAATACATGGCTGCTGTGTTTAGAAAAGATAGCACACAGGATGGGTAAGAGGTTCTGCATTTTCAGATTAAGATAACTGTAACTAAACAACCCAATATTTCTGTCCTTCTAGTCTCCATTCTTCTCTCCTTTTTATTTACATCTGTCTTGCTAGACAGAGGAGAACCACTGAAATCACAGGGAGTTCTGCCACTGTCTTCAATACTGTCTGATGTTCATTCATCATCTAAATGTAAGGTTTGCAAACAGTTTATAAATCAATATATAAAATGTTCATTGATCATGAAAAATGTTATTAATATGCTTCAGTATATTGTTTTTTGAGAGCTCCTATCTAAAGTCTGTAGTTGTTAATGGTGAAACAATAGTCTGCTGAAACCAGATGATGTGAGCACCACCTGGACCAGATACTTCAGACTGAAATTATTTCTCACAGCATATTTCCAGTATNTGTTTGGTCTGGAAAAGAGGAGGCTGAGGGGAGACCTTATCACTGCCTGTAATTATCTGAAAGGAGGTTGTAGAAAGGTGAGCAATGGTGTCTTCACCCAAGTGACAGGTGATAGATAGGACAAGGGGAAATGGCCTCAAATTGCACCACGGCAGGTTCAGATTAGATGTTAGAAAGAAGTTCTTCACCAAAAGAGTTGTTGGGCTGTGGAACAGGCTGCCCAGGGAGGTGGTTGACTCACCATCCATGGGTGTATTTAACAGACAGGTAGATGAGCTGCTTAGGGTTATGGTTTAGGAGAGGACAGGTATGGTTGACCTTGATTTAAATGGTCTTTTCCAACATTCTGTGGTTCTGTGATTTGATTAATTTTTATAATGGGCATTTGGAAAATTGCTGTCTCTTAGAGGGAGGTAGTAGTAATGCTTTCCCTTTTGTAACTAATCAAGAAGAACCCATGTTCTTAGCCACAATAGTTAATAACCGGGCCAAAACCCCTCATACTGTGCCTTACCCAACTGTATATCTCAGTTCTCTTCTGCAGCAACAAAATTAATTTGATCAAAGACAGAATACTGTTACTGGCTTTGCATCATCACCTTCATGTTGGTCATAAAATATTTATTTACTTTGTTGTGATAAACTTGTGTGAATAGGCTGTCTCTGGAGAATTTCAAACTTGATAATTATCTCTTTGATCATACTGAGTGTTCAGGAAACACTAAGAAAAGTTTGGGCCAAAGTTGTAAACTTTTTCATTGTGCCATTAGCTGTTTGGATCTTACCCATATTTTAGATTTTGTATTCTTGATCAGGAATGCTGTGATTTGATTAGCCTTTATCATATAAAATCCACCAGTTAGGTGACTGTCTTACAGAAATCAAAGAAACATTTCCTTTCTGTAAGGACATCTTCTTGCTTTCCAAAAAAGATTCTTAAGCAGAGAGTGCACATGTGAATGATTGCAAAGTGTATCGGTTTCTACAGCCAAGTTGCAAAAAAATTGTGCTTAAAGCAATTAAGCAGTGGTTGTTTTTCAGAAGCAAAGGAAAAATAACTTTGACATTTCATAGAGTAATATTTTTCTTTAATTTCTATGTCAGATCTATGAAAGAGGAACCGGGCAACTAAATATAAGTTTAATCCATCTGGGAGAAAACCCCAAACTTTTAAATGTTTGCAATTAATCTGAATAAAATCCAAACAATTCAGACTAAACCAATGAGACTTTCTTATTATGAGAAGGAAACACTAAAACTACATTCTTGCATGTCAAATAGAATGTTTCACTCCAATCTAGTGAAATGCTTGTAGAAAAAAAATAAATCAAGGGGCTGTATTTCTGAAAGAGTCTGCTGATCCCTCTTACCCCATCAGTGAGCAGTTAGAGCATTCAGGGTCTGTGACATCCTTCCTGCAAGCTACAAGCTGTCAAGCTTCAGTTTCTTTTGTTGGATATGCTACTTTTTTGTATGGAGCAGTAAAATGTTATTGTGTCAGGCACCAAAGAGTTAATAGTGTCTCCATAGCCTGATTGGCTTCTTACAAAACCGGCCAGTTCTTGTTCAAATTTCTGCCAAGAATCAATGCTTATCTTGTCCAAAAGATATTCAGCTATATGTACAAGAATTCTAGCCAAAAATGAGTGAAGGAGACTTACCTGAGTAACACCAGCCTCTCTGACTGAAAAGACACAGCTGAGTCCACATCTCATATTCCCTAGGAAAATGCTCTTCCTTTGGCTGTTTCCCCCAGAGTGGGAATATCAACAAAAAATGAGTTGGTTAAATTTAGACAAATTAGAATAGTAGAATTTTGCAAATAGCTTCAGTTTTATCAGAAAAATATTTCAATCTAATATAATATTGGCAAAAACTAGCTTTTCCAAAGTAAGCCATTTCTAAGATTTAGCCACTTGCCACAAATACAAAACTTTATAGTAGATCTTACAGAAAAATCTAACTGGTATAACAACCAAGAAATAATTAGTAAGCAGTTGTTAATGATTTATCTGATGCAGTGTGAAGTAATTATAACAACTAAACCAGCATGATTTTCTCTTCTGACAATCATTTAAAAACCTTGTGACTTTTGAGATAGGATGCAGACTCCTAAGTATCACAAAAATATATAATTCAAAATATATAAATACACAGGAAGTATGAGCAGTACTTCTAAAATAGTTTCAGATAATTTAGTGAACTCACATTAAGTCTTGTTAGAAAGGAAAAAGTGATGGATTATAAAGAAAAATGCAAGGACGAGAACTGAAAATGTGATGGCATTCAAGAAAGACATAACAACAACTGGGATTATATTACTGGGACTAAGTAAAAGGGATTTAATTTATGATAAAAGATCTGAATAGCAGATAGACTTTCTAATGTGCAAAAACTTGAAAACATAACCTGAGTAATGAATTTTGAAAAAAAATTCAAATATCATCACAAAGAATAGAGGCAATTTATCTATTTTATTTTTTAATGGAACATGTAGCCAAGTAGTGTATTGTTTGCCCTGTAAGATCATCAAAGCAAATACTAGTACTAATTTTAAGAAACATCTTGACAATTTTACTATCTATAGTATTATTTGTATTTTCATCTACACTGTAAGATAATAATGAAAATAAAGAATTACTGTTCTTGTGGCTTAAACTGGTTTTTAACAGACTCAAGAAGAAACATTTAGCTTGTGGTAGTGTATCACATACCACTTGGGACGAATATAAGACTGTTGTCAGACCATGTAGGGTGGCAACTAAGAAAGCTAAAGCCTCTGGAATTAAACCTTGCAAGGGAGGTTAAAGATAACAGAAAGGGTTTCTTCAAATACATTGCAGACAAAACTAACGCTAGAGGCAATGTAGGGTCACTCACTGATGAATGAGGAGGGTGCCCTGGTGGCTGAGGACAGTAAGAAGGCAGAGTTACTGAATGCCTTCTTTGCCTGTCTATACTGCTAGAGACTGTTTGCAGGAGCCACAGATGGCTGAAGCCCAGGACAAAGTCAGGGTAAATGAGGGGTCTGCCTCGGTTGACAAGGACTGGGTTAGGGACCAGTTAAGCTCTCTGGACATCCATAAATCCATGAGTCCTGATGCACCTGAGGGTGCTGAGGGAGCTGGCAGGAGTCATTGCTAGGCCACTGTCCATCATCTTTGGGAAGTTCTGGGAAATGGGAGAGGTGCCTGGGAACTGGAGGAAGGCAAATGTCACTCCAGTCTTCAAAAAGGGCAAGAAGGAGGACCCAGGTAATTACAGACCAGTCAGCCTCACTTCCATCCCAGGAAAGGTGATTGAATGACTTATCCTTGGTGCTGTCTCCAGGCACATCAAGGATAAGAGTGTTGTTAGGAACAGTCAGCATGGTTTTACCATGATGATTAAGGGAGTGGAACACCTTCCTTACGAGGAAAGTCTGAGGGAGGTGGGTCTCTTTAGCTTGGAGAAGAGGAGACTGCAGGGTGAGACTATATCCTAAAGACTTCCTTTGCTCTTAACATGACTTTGGAGGGACTGTCAGCATTTGGCAGAATTAGGCTATCAGTATTTAAAGCTGTTGTTCCCACTGCAAGATTTGTCTTATGTGTTATTAGAAATGTGAAATTTAGGCAATTATTTATGGTTAGTTGTTTATGATCCTCACATATTCAGTGGTAAAGAAACACTTGCAGAGTGGTGCTGCCATCTTAAGATAGGTATGTAAGATATATGGGATGCATTACCCCCTGGGTCAGCCTTACTGTTTTCCAGATACTTCACTTAGCAGCACAAAGAAACTCACTAATGGCTTATCATCAACATGTTTCCTTAACTGAGAGACAGCCATGCATTTGGGGGCCAACAAAGACAATTCCTACCAGAGTTCAGTAGCCTGATATATACACTTAAAGGTCTGGAATATAGTCAAAATACAATAATTAATACAAATGGTCCTTATCTCCATTTTACTGAATCATAGACATGAATGTCAAAAGAGACCTTTATTTCTCCTGGTTTAATTTCCTGCATGAAACAGAGCCTCAAACTGAGGAACAGAAGGAAGGAATGGTCTATTAACTACTTTTCTACAGAAACAGGACCAGCAGGGAACATTGTCTGAACCAGAATAGTCCATATACCGTCTATTTAATCCTTCCCATAAAACACAAAATGCCTCAGCATCATATTTAAGTTTAAGATGATTTTAACCACCAGGTAAAGCTGCAATCTAGCTATCTTGGCTAAATCTCAGCATTGACAAGACTATCTAAGTTCAAACTTAAGTCTTTGGAAGATGAAGAATATAATGCTTCTTCTGGAAGTCTGTTCAGGCTCCTAACCATCCTCACTGCTAGGAAAGTGCTCCTCATTTGTATTTAGCTACATTCAACTTCCAGCTGTTAGCTTCCAGAAAGGCTACTGTGGTTTCTCTCTTAGAAACAAAGAGCCTTTTAAGCTTGGCTTTTTTGTCTCTCCATTGTAATCAAACCACCACTTAGTCTTCTTTTTCATAATGGGTGTGTCAATAGTGACTTCAATGGAAACAGGATTACGTTGTTAATTTCAAACTAGTCACTGAAAATATTTTCCTTATCAGCAGTTCTGCTCCATCACATGCACTCTTTAGCTTATTATTGTTGGGCTGCTCACATGCTGTGCTGTGGGTTGACACTGTCTGTTTTTGTTTTGTAGAAGAAGGAAGCTCTGAAGCATTTGTTCTTGGGGGAAAACATACAAAGAATAACACACATTTCTTAAGCAGAGAGGAAATAAAAACTGTCTATATCTGCCTTAATCTGAGCCAAGCCTTTCAGAATGATAGAGCAGTATATATCTTTGGAAATCACCAATGAAGTCATGTAGGCAAAAATAAGTCTGTTTCACTATTTCTAGGCTTGTAACACTGACTCAGATTGTGCCCAAATGTGCCTAGATGGCACATCAGAAATAACAAGAAAGAGTGGATCATCATAAACAAACTATAACTGAAAAGAATACTTTTTATACCTTTTGTTGCAATACTGATTGACCTCATTAATATTTATAAATATGTAAAAGGTGATGTGAGAAGGATGGCACCAGGTTCTTCTCAGTGATGGCCAGAGATAGGACAAGGGGCAATGGGTCCAAGCTGGAGCAGAGGAAGTTCCATCTGAATGTCAGGAAAACCTTTTTCACTGTGAAGGTAACAGATTACTGGAACAGGCTGCCCAGAGAGGTTGTGGAGTCTCCTTCTCTGGAGACATTCAAGACCAATCTGCACAGCTTCCTGTGTGACTTAATTTAGGGACTTCTGCTTGGGCAGGGGGGTTGGACTAGATGATCTTTTGATGTCCCTTCCAACTCCTGACATTCTGTGATTTTGTGATTCTATGGTCCCTGTTAACAGAAAGGAGACTACAGTGTGAATCAGAGTTATAAATTGTCATATATTTATTGTAGAAAAAGTGAAAAAGACAAGGGAGAAAGTTCAGTTGCTTTAAAAAAAAAAACCCAAACAAACAAAAAAAAACCCAAAAAACAAAAACCACAACCAGAAGAACCAAGGATGAGAGAAAATTATTCCAAGAGCAAACTCTGGAGGGCTTGCAGTGGAGAAATGCTGCTGGAAGACAATTTTTATCTTGTCATCTTGCTTTCTTCATAATAGAGGGAAGATATATATAGCAGGAAAACTTATCTCCTCCAAAGAAGTTCCAGAACATGGCCGAGTCTTCAGTTAGCCAAGAAGAAGACTTGAGCATCACCACCACATCTGATCCACTGACTAGATAAATGACACATTTTAAAATATGTTCATTGCTTAAAAAGGAGCTAATGCCTCTTGACACACAGTTAGAGCTCAGGATTTCCATACTTTACACTGAGTTGGCAATTAAAAAAATGCTACCTTTTCCCACATTATAACAAATCACTTTCTTCCAAGTTATATTAAAGGTAATATTTCTATTAACAAAATTTTACAGGTGCCTAATTTAACCAATGTGATAATAATGACCTTAGAGCACTCTTGCAGAGATTTAACAGGAGAAAATGAGGCTGTTGTAATATTTAATTTCATTTCAGTCTTTGCTAATGGCACAGGTGGTTCAAACACACTCAAATGCTTTCTAACTGTATGACTTTTATGGCTTGGTGTTTTTTTGGGTTATTTTTTGTTTGGTTTGGGTTGGTGGTTTTTTGTTTTTTTTTTTTGTGGGGTGATGAAACGTGTCTTTTTCTTTTTGCTTTTGTTTTCTAGAACTTCAGTAGGATGAACACCTATTCCTACAGAAGGAACCTACAAGGTGAGGGAGCTGGACATCCTGTTGACTGAGCTCTAAGCTCACATACTGCAATCAACAGAAACCATCTGGAGAAGTTTGCAAAACAAAGTGTTACCTTAACAAAACATATTTTCCTGGCAATTCTATAGTCTAGATTCTTTAAGATGAATTATACAGACAGATAAGACTCACCAGCAGTATCAGTGGTAACTGTGTCAAAACCATTGTCTGTGACAGCTGTCAATCAGGGTTTGGACAGAATATACACAGAGGAATGAAAACGGATAGAACTTTTGGCAATTCCATGAAAACATCCATAGGAGAAGTGCAATATGAGCTCAGGGCATTAATCAGTTTGATTAAAAATTTACATTCTGGAACAGTTCAATGACTGTTTGATGGGATAAAGCACCAGTTTTTAAATTTATTTTTCTGGTTTATACTTAAAATTTTTTTCTAATTCCAGTCTATTTATTTACCTATGATGCCATTGTAATAAATCCAGGTAGGACTATAAAATCTAAAGAAGTATGAACATCTCCCTTTATTAATTGGGAGAACATGATCAGGTGAGAAAAGATAAACACAAAGAATACTGGAGCACAGAGGAGAAATGAGACATTTACAAAAAGATCCTCTTGGCCAGCTGGAAGGAAAAGGAAGTAGTTTATTCCATTCCTTTTATATCCTCACTGGACATAAACTTTTATCCAAATATTTGTTATGGTTTTTCCTCTCCGAGAATACCTGTTCAATGTTCTGTTCCTATGTTTGTACTACAGTAACTGGGTTTTTAGGATTCTGTGGATCCCACTGATCATTATTTGCATGTCTGAAAGTAAACGTGGGCAAAAAATATTTGCCCAGCTCTAACTGGGCAATATAACATTTATTGAAAATGTATATGTTGAATGTACTTACTTTATTGGGAAATTGGGAAAGATTTTTTTTTACCTTCCTATCAGTGAGACAGTGCAGGATTCTGGAGTGTAGTATAAAGGAAGATTAAAAAGAAGCTCCTTGATTTAGTCCAGATTTGAAGATTTCACCTATAAGAAAACAGTATTCATTGCATTTAAAGGTTTGCTTGACTTCCCTTCCTTATATTTTGTAGGAGTATTTGGGAAAGCAAAAAAAAAAAAAGAAGGAAAATGGGTGAACATCCTCTCCCAGTTCTAAAATAGACTGAAATGCCTTAGGCTTGTTTCACTTCTGTGAAATACCCTATCTACCAAAGTCCTTCTATGCAATGGCATGTACCCCACAAATTAGGCAAGAAGAGCAGTCTTTTGATGTAATTTTGACAGATGTCCCATAGGTCTAAAATTTTGATATATATATATGCATCCAATGGCAAAGTCTGGATCAGGGAGCTGCTCTCACAGAAAGGCTAGGAACTTTTGTAGAAGTTATTCTGCAATGTTAACTACTCACCTTATACTCTGTTTTTTGCTTAAGATTTCTGAGATTTGTACAATATATATTTTTGTTAGATTTATTAGAAGAAGTTAGTAAATTAATCAGATTTTCTCCCTTTCAGATAAGGAATTTGAAACCTGTTTACCTGTGGATACAAGGGCTAAATAATGCCATGGGCTATATTTGCCCACGTATCTATTGTTGTTGTTATCTCTCATTATTCCCCAAAAGCATTTAAACTTTGATGTCAGTTTGAACCAAACCTACCAGCTAAGCATAGATATAAAAATTCTGAAATTCCTGTAAAAATAATAAAAATATGTACCTGGATAGACATTTAATTTAACCACGAGGGAAAAATGTTGGTGTAATGGTAAAACATTTTACTCTAAGAGTTCCATGTAGAGTCTGTCCTTTATCACACATCAAAATTGTCATTCTTAAATCAAGATTTCCTTCCTCCAGCACAAAACAGCGTGTGAGCTCTAAATGATGCTTTTCCTGCAGTTGGGACAGATTTTATCTCCTCTTTTTCATCCCTCATTTCTTGCCTCTCCTTGAACTAATTCCACTTCTCCAATGTCACAGAATCACAGAATGTTAGGAGTTGTAAGGGGCCTCAAAAGATCATTTAGTCCAACCCCCCTGCCTATTAAATCACAGTATCTACTCAAGGTTAATGTCTAATCAAGGGTAGGGTCATGTGAAAGCTTTAGTGTCGTTCTTTCAAAGTCACTTAACCAATCACATCCTCAATGTTCCAAGTTGTGTAAAAACCACATGCCACCGCTGCTTCAAGAGTTCTTTGAGAAGAAAGAAAAACAACCCTGATTTTTGGTCTGATCATGATACTGCAATCCTTATGCAAATGTTGGTATTCATCTCACCTCACCTATTTTAGGCTTCTCTTGTATTGATGTCCGTATATATGTAAGATCAGCACTTCTGACATGTTAAAAGGAAAACAGGCATGGGGTATGATTCATGTTTCTCATTTAGAAATCAAAGAGAGATTTTTAAAATGTACTGTCCCCTATTAATGTCTGTGTCTCCCCAACAGTAAGAAGAGACACCAGATTATCTTCTCAGATGTGAATGACTCACACTAGATGGTTTTACATAATGAAACAAGTGTCATCTCAAGGGTCTCATCTTCATGGGAGTAGGGCTCTGCCTGACAAATATGAAAATGAGGACTGACTGTTTCAAGCATTGCTGCTTCACCAGGAAAACCCTGGCATCTGTGTAAGATATAGGGATTTATGTGGGCAAAGGGAGAAGGCATGAGCTCATGTTTAATGTGTTTAATGGGCATAGGCAGGATGTCATTGTTTCACTCCTGTCCACAAAGATTTCGATGAAAATCTGATGTCTCCTGCCTCAAAACATGCCACCTCCTGCTGCTACATTGAATTTCCATTAGACTTGGTGTGGAGTCAGGAAGGATGGTCCTGTATTAGTCACAGCTTTCAGAGGTACTGTTTGAGAAGCTTTAAAAGCCATGCTGCCACATGTGAGGGTCTAGGGAGACCCTAGGAGACATATTACTGGTAACAGAATGTTATCCCCCAGCTTGGAAAAGTCTTGTTTCATTTTCTTACACTCATTCACCTTTCTCATTTGAACAGGGAAACAAGGGAATTTGCTTTTCATTCCTACATGATTCTCATTGATTAGATAATCCATACATTGCAAAAAGCATCTGAGGAAGCAACCTGACTTTTATTGTACTACTAGACTTAACGCTCCTTCCCAAAAGTATCATACGTTAAACTGCCATCACAACAGCAGCTATTCCAGTTTATGAATATCTGAATTCAAAGACCAGCTATGGTGGTTACAATCTTTACATACATAAAGTAGATGCTTTGCTAATTCACAAAGAAGTATTTCTGTAACTAAATACTACTGTAATAAGTCATCTGGCTCGGGTCTAGAAAGTGCAGTTGGAACTGTCAGCTAATGTTACTTAAGAGCACTTGAAGGTTCAATGGATTATTCAAAAAGTCACTCTGCAGTCTTTTCTCTAAGTGCCTAGCTGACACTGTAAAAGTTAGAAATGTAATTTGAGAGGTTCTTTTCTAAAAGGATACTCAAATGTGTACTTATGCTGGGCCCAAAGCACAGAGAGTCTCAGATGTTTGAATGCATTCCCGACATAACATTGGCAATTGCAAACATTTAGCAATTGCTAAGAAATAGTTATTCACTTAAGTAGGTCTAGGAATTTCAGAATCTGCTAAACTAATGCAAATTTTCAGCCTTCAAAGAGACTGACAGCACAGACCTAGCCAAGTGAACTGAGGTGTCCCTGCTCCAACCCACGGCAGCAGGTTGGAGCTTGATAATCCTTCAGGTCACTTCCAGTCCTAATCATTCTATGATTCTCTGGTCATGAGACCAAATGACACAGAATGGACCACATCCATATGAGTAAAACCTCTTGCCCTTTTAAATATTGTTTTCAAATCTCTCCTACTTACTCATCTTTGGGCCTATTCTAACTCCCAGGAGATGGCTAGCTTGCCCAGTTAAAATCTCTGATTGCTTTTAGATTCTAACAGTCTATAACACATTTCAGTGTCCAGAAACACACATGTTAATGTCTAACTTACAACAGGAGACAAAGATGCTTCTTGGGAAGAGCTGGGGTAGCCTGGGCTGACTTATTAACTGCATGCTGTCATATTTAAAGGGATGTTTGCATCCTTCTTTGTTAGTGTGGGTAACAGCCTAAGAATATGGTGAACAAATTAGGAACCAACATGTTCACAGTGTATCAGTAATGAATAATGTCTTCCAGGGAAAAAAGAAGGCTGTAGAGTCTTAATAAAAAGGAGTCTTTGTACAACTAAATTTGATTAAATAGGTTATAAGCATTTCAGTAAAAGTTTCTAAAAGGAGTAAAATTACAAATGTAAAAAATGTTTTGCTTCTTTGCCTTCTTTTCTTTGGGGATGGGAGATGGATACTAACAAAAATCTACCTTTGCAAAAGGAAATTAGTATTATACAGTTTAGAATAAAATTCTCAGAAGTGTTTCCTTACTTTACTATGTTTTTTCCATAAAGCACACAACTTTTTCATACTGTGACAGATGAAGGAAAAAAATAATACCAAAAGGGGAAAAGTGATCCCTGGATATTAGAGTCAGGGGAATGGAGATGTGCTCTGTCTGTTCACTACCTGTGCAAAGTTGCTTGACTGTTCTTTCCAGTTATCTTGAACTTACAGTTCAAAATATCTTAGAAAACCTAAGATATAAATATATGTATATACTGAGGGCTGACCTCATTAATGTTTATAAATATGTAAAAGGTGAGTGCCAGGAGGACAGACTCAGGCTCTTCTCAGTGATAGCCAGTGATAGGATAAGGGGCAACGGGTCCAAGCTGGAGCAGAGGAAACTCCATCTGAATGTAAGGAAAAACTTTTTCACTGTGAGGGTGACAGATCACTGGGACAGGCTGCCCAGAGAGGTTGTGGAGTCTCCTTCTCTGGAGACATTCAAGACCAATCTGGAGACATTCCTGTGTGATTTAATCTAGGTGATCCTGCTCAGGCAGGGGGGTTGGACTAGATGATTTTTTGAGTTCCCTTCCAACTCCTGACATTCTGTGATTTTGTGATTGTATAAAAGCTTTAGGGAACTTTTTAAATTTCAAAAGTTGAGTGATGTCTTCCTTGGATACTCCAAGTCATGGAAGACACCCAGTTGATAATGACAGCTATTAAACAAAGTTTAAAAACAACACAAAGTTTTGAAGTTGATTCAGGGTACATTCAAAACAGAAATAAGCTATTTTTAACAGTAAAACACTACAACTAAATGGAATAATTCAGCAATGGCAGCAGTAAAATGCCCATCACTAGAATTTCTCCAATAAAAATGAATTTGGGTTTTATGAAGTTCCTCAATGAACCTAACCTAAGGATATCTTATATTAATTCTGATTTTGTAGTTCATAACTTTTTGAAGTATCTCTCAACAGCCAAACAAAACTCAATAATTAATTTTACTTTTTTTTTAAAAGCTACATCCATTCAGTGATGGAGTATCTGCATCTTCTGCTGAAAATATACCATAAAATTCCATTTTCCCTTTATTTGTTTTCTTGCCAATCTGAATATAGCAAAAACAGATGTTAAAGGGATGGAATTTGTGTTTGATCTGAAAACAGGCCAAAAATTCTCCTAACAATGAAAATGACATTCATTAATATTTGCTAAAATCGTTGAACCACACTTGCTACTGTTTGACTCATTTTATTAATAACTGACAAGCACTCTAGCAAGGTTTTCTGGCAAGAATGAAACAAAGGAAATGAGCCAGAACAAGTGTAATCAAGAAATGTAAACAAACTTTAGGATAAAAACATGGTATGTTTGAACTAAGTATGAAATATTGACAGTTTCCTCCAGAAACTCTGCAGGTGGAGGAAGAAACTTGGGGATCTTCGGTAGAGAGGCGGGAAAAAGACAAGTAATCACAGGGAAACAATGGGATCATCTCACCCACTCTATCAAGCTCATGTCATTCCAAAGGGTTCAGCAATATTTTCTGGCATTTAGGAATTACAGACACTCTCTGTGCTTTCAGTTAAAATTATTTTAAAGGTTTTTAGACAGTAGTCTAGTTCTGCAGACACTGTTTTGCAGTTATTCCATTTAAACCTCCTCATAATGAGACAGAGACTCAGTTGTTACTGACTTTCAAAGGCAAATACTTTTCCCCAGGGCTGTGTCCTTAGCCCAAGGCATGAACTATTGCTATTCACTATTCTTGGGTCCTGATTTACCTGGTTTTACAAATGCTCCCTGACACCTTGCTGGTGTGATACTCACCCTCACCTATGTGAATATCTGTAGGGAACTCTAGGTTCTGCAAGTGCAAAAAATCTGATTTTCTTGAAGCTTGCCTGAAGGCACAGTGGGTTATAGCTGGTAGCTAGCTGTAGTAAGTTTTGTGGGTGTAGCACTCTGCAACTTGCTTCACTTTGCAATGCTTCCCTAGGACTGGGTGCTGTCACTCCAGAGCCATCCTCCTCTGCCTGTGGCTTACACCTCTCACTTTGATCTGGCAGACTGGTCATGGTACACAACCTGGTAGCTACTAGCATAAAAATAAACTGTGAAAAGGAGCTATCAGCCCACCTGGGTTCTTGCAATTGTGATTAATTTATTAACATAAGGCCTGTTTGTAACCTTGTAGTTCTGGGTGTTTGGGCCCATGTAGTGGTTTTGCCCCAGGCAACAGCCAGGCCCCACACATCCCCACACTTGCTCACTTCCCCACCGTTAGATGGGGGGAACGGTCAGAAGGGTAAAAGTGAGAAAACTCACGGGTTGAAATAGAGACAATTTAATAGGTAAAACAAAATCTGTGCACACAAGCAAAGTAAACCAAGGAATTCACTTCTCCTGGGCAGGCAAGTGTTCAGCCATGCCCCAGAAGGGAGGCCTAATGGTGACTTGGGAAGACAAATGTCATCTCCAAGTGTCCCACCTTCCTCCTTCTTCCCACAGCTTTATATGCTATATATATAAAACCTACATATGCTATATGTAATAACCCTTCAGTTAGCTGGAGTCAGCTGTCCTGGCTGTGTCCTCTCCCAACTCCTTGTGCATTCCCAGCCCCACTGATGGGGTAGGGTAAGAAGCAGAGAAGCCCTTGTCTCTGTGTGAGCACTGCTCAGCAGTAACAAAAACATCCCTGTGTTATCAACACTGTTTTCAGCACAAATCCAAAACAGAGCCTCATACTACCTACTAGGAAGGAAATCATCCCAGCCAAAGCCAGCACAGCCAGGGAACAGCCCTGACTTCAGAGGCATTCTCTCTGTAAATAACACAAGTAAAGGGGTTCCAAAGACATTTTATGGTACTTGTGTCATGTGGAAACACAATGAAAAAAGAGTCTGATGTTCTGTAACTTACTCTATGCTCAGGCTGCTTGGAGCATTAAATAAAATAGTCAAGGGCCAACTCTCTGTCCCTGAAGTCAGCTGACATGGCATAACTTAAATTCTTACTGTCTAATCATTCTCCCAATTAGGAGGCCACATCCAAAGTGCTTGCTGGGACAGGCAAGCCCCAAACCAAGGCACCATCTGAAAGAATGCTTGCTTGTCCACTCTGAACTCTAATGGAAGCTCTCTTGTTTGGTGTGGTTTTTTTGGTGTGCATGGGTCAAACATGACCAAGCTTAAATCACCTTCTGCTCTAATAGGCAGTAAATAGAGCTAATGCAGCTCTCATAAGCTTACAGAGGCTACTCTAAGCCTGCCCCTCAGCCTGCAACATGGACAGAAATGCAGTGGGTCAGAGAGAATAGCCTGAATCAGTCTGCTCTCAAGGCTACTATTCTTCTAAAAATACATCCATTGGCTTCAGTGAAATCATAGTAATGATGAATTTCACCAAACAAATTCACATCCATTCACATACTTACATAAAAATTTGTTTGCTGCTCTGACTGTATTCTGGGGCATTTCAAATGCATAGGCAAATTATCATGTTAATTTTGGTTGTTGGAAGGATATAGAGAGGTAGCACTGAATGTGGACACCAAGTCAAAACTGTTCCAGGCAAACAAATAGTGATAACAAGGTGATTCCTATATCATGTATCTTTTAGAACTCCTGCACCATAAATATTTCACATGGTGCATGAGAAACATGAGAAACAATTTTAAAAGAACCACCAAAGTTGAAACACACACTCTAAAACAGATTAATATTAAGATTAGAATTAAAGAAAGTTGGAAACTATAATCATTTAAGCACAATTTATAAGCCTAATTTCCTGCATGTCATTACCAGATAATAAATACTTTTCTTTTGGCTTGGAAAAGCTGTGGAAAAAAAAAAAGTTAATTTAAGGCTCATTAGTTTATTTTTAGTAGCTTGAGATCTGAGGGTTTTGAAAACATTTCCCTTTTCTAATAGAACATGCCTTCCTGTATACCAAGGATGTCCACTGACCTCACTCCCTCCTGGAAGGTGCCACTGATCCATGACAGAAATCCTGTGAGGGCTTTGAAAGCTAAATAGGAACCAGGAAAAAAAGGTATTATCATGCTTAGCTGATTATAACATTGGAATAAAGTTCAGCTGTGAGTTTGGGGGGAGAAGGAGTAGCAACTGAAAAAAACAAGTACTTCCCGTCTTTCCTGGAAGAAGCCAATCTTCCCTCTGCTTATATAATAAGAACATTAGTAGCTAATTTGCCAGTAGCTGAAAGGGATTTCTGTTTTTAGCCCTGGATCTGTGGCAACTGTTTTGTTTTAAATGAAAATTAAATGGGAACATACAGCTAAAAAACTGTTGAGCCATAATTGAAGTACATTAATGGTAATTACTCCTTTCTTTCACTCATCATTTTGACAGAGAAATCCATTACTCCTCCATCTCCATGTTTCCACAAATTACTCTTCCCTGTGGATGTGCAGTGAGTGAAGGAAATCATAGCTTTGTTCCATATGCTTTTCTTTAGTGCAGCCCTGTTCTCCTTGTGCTTCTTTTCCTGGGGATGCAACCAAAAATATCAGTAAAATGTATAAAGATTTTACTATTTTGATAAGGATAAGAGGGAAAATAAGGCATCAAGTATTGAAGTGGAACTGTGAATGTCAGTTATTGGGAGATGTAATGTGTTTTGTATTGCTTATAGCCATCAATTAATTGTACTATTTCAAGCTTCTTGTCTTGTCAGTGAGAACCACCTTCCTGAGACAGCAGTTTCATGAGGTACGATCTTTTAAGGGTTCTAGTACTTTGAGAATATTTTTATCTATTAGCTCAGGGTCTTCTTTTCAAATGTGCTCTGGCAGTCAAGGAAACTGAATTATCCCCATTGGTCCAAGGCACAGTACCTTCACTTCTTTGTTGATGAACTTCAGTGACCTAGTATAAGGCAATATTTATAAAAGAGGTAGAAAAGGTCTCTATTGCTATTACAAAAAAAAAAAAAAGAAAAAAGTTCTATTTTACAGGTAGAAGAAATCTGTAACTTGCACTGTGGATGGGATGAGATGATAGCAGTCAATTTTCTGTGGGAACTAAATGCAACATTTGCTCTGAGGGGGCTTCAGGCTGTGAGCATTTGTCATGGACATACTTGCATTCTTGTGGAGAGATTGAATGTAGTAGATGCCAAGAGCTATTTCTTCATTTGCATTTGAGGTTGTTACAAAAAGTGGGGTATTGAAGTAGGAATGAAGTACCAACTATTTCTGAAGTCATCACATAAAGAAACAGATTAACCATAAAATAAAATTTCTGAATATTAATTAAAGTTAAGCATGTATTTAAATTTTTTCTTCATTTTATAAACTTGTTTAAAGATAGTGGTAAAACTTTTAAATTAATGGGCTTTCCACAATAATATCACCTCAGACTTTGAGTCTATTTCTTTATGTTCTTCCAAGCCTATAATGAAGTGTTCTACAAGGAAGATGTCTTCAATTTGCCACAGATTTCCCTTTATTTTCACAAATTTCAGCAATGATGATTTTATAATGATAAATAGGAGATGTTCAGATGATGTCACCACAGATATACTTTATTTGTTTCTGTATTAACATTTTCTTCATAGAGTTCCATAATTTCTCACATGAATGTTAGTTTTAGATATAAAATAGGATACAGATACACTGAAGCAGAATGAGGTGCTTTGAATGAAAAAGTGGGGATGAGACATTTCTATGCTTAATTGACTAATTTTATTTAATTTCAACAGGAAACAAATGTTTAAGTCTGGTAAAAAATTTGTTGCTTAGTTACTAAGATAAAGTATATGTGCCTTGCAATCAGTTGTACTTGTGTAAGAGACAAGTCTTTGCCTTCCTCATTATCAGAAACTGAAGATTTTGCAGAATCTGTTTTGTTAAATATTTTCCTGTTAGATTCTAAGAAGATTGGCATTATATGTTAGTGATAATGAAATATTTCTTAGATGTTCTAAAATTGCATCATTTTACAGGATGAAATTACTTAGAAGAGTTCATCCTTATCTAAAAATCACACTTCCTGTTCCATAGACATAGAACTCTACTGGTATGAAGAAACAGGTACTTGGGGTTTATCCTGGCATTGAAATAATATCAAGGAAAAGAAAGCATATTGTAATACTTGATCATCAGAAGAATTATATGGGTTAATGACTTAAGGTCTTTGGTCTATAAACAGTCTTCACTACATCAAAAATACTCTGCTTTCAAAAAAATCTTATGGCAGTTTCTCTGGTTTTCCCATCAACTACATCCACCTTTAAAAATTATTATAAACTAATAAAGCTGGAAGGGGACTGCGTATCAGGGAGTGTAGTGACAGAAAAGGGATCTCAGCTTCCAGCTGAAAGCAGGCAGGTTTAGATTAGATACAAGGAAGAAATTCTTCCCTATGAGGGTGGTGATGCCCTAGCACAGGTTGCCCATGGAAGCTGCGGCTGCCCCGGGATCCCTTGCAGTGTTCAAGGCCAGGTTGGATGGGGCTTTGGGCACCTTGGTTTAGTGAAGGATGTCCCTGCACATGGCAGGGGGTGGGAACTGGATGGGCTTTAAGGTCCCTTACAGCCCAAACTATTTTTATTCTATTACTACAAAAGGGACACTTAATCCAACCCTGAAAGGTTTGGCCTGAAATATTCCAGAAAAACAATTTTACAACTATATTAGAAAGAAAATGGAAAGAAGAAAGAAGTCTAGAAAATGTAGACCAGCCAAAATTGCAACAAAATTATGAAGCATAAGTATGGTGGGGACCTCAGGACAGTGTCAGTTAAAACTATGCTAATCCTGACAAATACTCCTGCATTCAAACATCTGTTATTTTCCTGAGGAAACCATGTAGTCACAATACAGTTTGTTCCTTCAGAGTTCTACCGATTGCAAAATTTTATTATTAATTTTTTTCATCTTTCAATCTTTAATTTTTTTGTTTGTTTGTTTCTAGGCTTCCTACTTTAGTACCAATAATTTAGGCAAGAATATTGTCTCAGTGCATTATATACCTTATAATCAAGAGGGAGCTTATTAGAATTCAAAGCATTAATTGCATCAAGTTTGACTCAGAGAACAGATACAGAAGTAGATCAAACTTAAGTAGATCAAACTCAGACTAACACAACTATATTACTTGGGTCACTGCGTGGGGTGGAATACCAGTTTGCCGAGCACCTTCCTGGGTGAAATAGGAAGGCGCTCTTGAGTGTAAGCCCAGTGCAGGTGGGAGTGTAAGCCCAGTGCAGGTGGAACAACAGGACTTGAGTCCTGTTGGGAATGTAGCCCCTCTAAAACTTTGAGACATGTTTAGAAGGCTATGTGCTTGAATTCCACTTGAGGTTATTTGTTTCCAAATGTTAGATGGTTATTTGCAGAATCTAACTAAATCAAGCGAAATCAAGATGACTTGAACCTGAAATTTAGGGTGGTGGTTTTAAAATCTTCCAAACGCCTTTCAAAATCTTCTGGTATCAAAATGTCCCTGTTCGTCTCTATCCAAGTTTTTGTGGCCTGTCCTAGTGACAATGTCAAAACTAGGCATTCATGAGAGTTCAAGTAAACATCAAATAGTTACTACTCCATTTCCCAAGTGTACATACCAGGAAACACATATTTCTTTCTGGTTATATACAAGCCAAATTTCTTGCTTTTGAGAGAGACACATTTATAATATTTCCTTGTATATCTGTTCATATAAATAGAGATGTGATTCTATCCTAAATTTCTTCTTTTACATTATGCCTCCTTGTCTTACACATCTTTTCACTCACCTATTGCAGTTCCTAGAGGAAACAAATTTCCTCCCACAGTTGCCCACAATCCTTCTGTCACATCACACAACAGAAATTCAATTACATCATTAAATTAGCAGGAAAATAAATAAATAAATACAAATTGCAATCTTTTGCTTTTAGTATATTCAGAACAGACTTCTGATATCTAGTTTAGTAGGACCCATCTCCACAGTATTTCGTCATTCTAATATACAGTATGTCATGTGCAACCTACTGGAAGACTTTGAGCAAATAAGGACTGGAACTGTGACCCTAAATACCCATTACCTTTCAAATCAGCAGAGGGATCTTTTCTTGGTATATCAAGTATGTGTGTAGCAATTTCCAGTATTTCACTGAATTACAAATAAAGGTCCTGCTTGTTTTGCAGTGGAGAGAAAGCCTAAAGACTTTCTGCTGATTGCAACAGGAAAATCATCCTCCCTGAAGTTAGTTAAGTCCAGAGACTGGCTTATAGTATCATCCAATATTTCTGTGAATGTTGAAGACAGATCCTAGACTGAATTCACACCACCTAGATTCAACTACCCAAACCCTACGTGTTAGTCTAAACTTGTTATCTAGGCTCCTTCTTGTAACTGATAAGTCCTCTTGGGGTATGAAGTGAGATTAATCTAGCTCTCAGGGACTTCTGTAAGTTTGCAATTGCTGTTCAGTCATTATGTCTGTTAATTACCAAGAAAAGCAAAAAAAAATTATGCCCAGGGCTTTACAAGACCACCACATGGATACTGTCAGATATTTGACTGTTTCAGAGGACCTGTCTGACAAAGGTAGAAGTTACTTGAGACAGGTGAACATCTGAGATGTTAATTTGCTGCTTTGTTATTTCAATGTGCAGTCCTAATGAAATAATCTGGGATTTTTTAATTTTTTTTTACTTCAATCATATGATGTAATTGCTGTTGCCTATTGATTTGTGCCAGTGACTCTTTAAGACAAGGCCTGCTACTTGCCAACATGTCTGTATAGGTCACTGAACTGCAAAGAACTGTTCAGTGTCTTATGATTCACAAGCTAATCATCACTGTTTCCGCTATCCCATTCACTGTTATCTATTTGCAGTTTTAGATGACGACTACAAGCTCTCAGACAGACTGAGAGAGTTGGGCTTGTTCACCCTGGAGAAGAGAAGGCTCTGCGGAGACCTTATAGCAGCCTTCCAGTACCTGAAGGGGCCTACAAGAAAGCTGAAGAACAGTTCATGAGGTCGTGTAGCAATAGGACAAGGGGTGATGGTTTTAAACTAGAAAAGGGGAGATTTAGGTTGGATATTAGGAAATCAATCTTCACTATGAAGGTGGCAGATCAGTGGAACAGGTTGCCCAGAGAGGTGGTGGAGGCCCCATCCCTGGAGATATTCAGTGTCAGGCTTGATGAGGCTCTGAGCAACCTGATCTAGTGAAGATGTCTCTGCTTACTGCAGGGAGGGGTGGACTAGATCACCTTTAAAGGTCCCTTCCTACCTAATGCATTCTATGATTATGATTTAGTGGGCTTTGCTCTATGTGCAGCACCCGAAGTGCAACACTGGGAGGCTACTTCAATTGACAGTGAGTACTAAGGAATACTTTCAAATCTATGCAACATTTTTAAGGCATGAGTTTAAGTTTGAAACAGGAGGCAAATCTATGGTAGCCTGTGAGCGTTGTAAAACTGTCTATGCAACACAAATGTCATACTGGCACATTTTTGAATGTTCAGATAAAGGAGGGAAAAAAAAATACTCCCTTCCTCACCCTGTCTATATTAAGAGATGAAAAAATCCTGAAGTCCCTGGTCCACAGGAAAAATAAAATCTCTGTTCTGGCACCAAAACTGTCTTAATTATACTTTACACTTGACAACTATTTCCTTATAATCTAAACCTCTGCCCCAAATACCATAAGCATTGAAGCACAAAAACGAAGCTGATTTAATGCACCAAGTGTGTTTTGTTCCCCAGCACAAGATGAATAAAATTTAGTGTTCCTGGAGGTCAAAAACCACACATTGTAGCAGACTTCTTGTAAATCTTTTAGATAAGTTTAGGATGGCTGCTGTTATTTTTGTAACCTTCCTTTGAACCATAACTTCCTCATCAGGTACTTCATATTCTACCTCAGAGACATAAAACTCCCAAAAGCCAAGCTATTTCTTTCAGCTTTTTTACAGTACAAAGCAGCCATCCAACCATCCCTAGTGTCATGCAATATTGCTACCTTTTGCATCAGTGCTTCTGAAGGCAGAGCTCGTCCCTTACAATTTTTCATACTTAAATTGTCAGAAGATACCTGGAGGAGCCAGAGGCTGCAGCTTATTTCAAATGAGGGCACAGGGGCACACACTGACTGGCTGCTGGCTCGGTTGCAAGCCTTGAAATAAAGCTGTGGTATCACAGCATCCATTATATGGCTGATAACGTGCTCAGGGCAGCAAGCTAAGCTTTAAAATAAGTTGGGGACTGAAGAACAGATTTTAACAAGAAGCTGAAAACCAAAAAGGTGAAAAGGGACCTATTAAAATTCATTGTAATTTTGGTTTTTATTTTCTTTTAATTTTGTGACTAGTATTTTCATGGTCTATGTGAATGTTTGGGGTATGTAAAAGGCAGGATAATAACTGGATAAACATTTTATAGCTTATTTTCTTATATTTTAGGAGTTTTCTGAAGATAAATATTTTTAAAGTCATGAAATGTTTCAGTCCTATAATTCTGGAGGCCACAGAATGGTCTCATTATAATTTCATGCTGTGCAGAAATCTTTATTGTACCGTTCACACATAAACTAATGCTACAATCTGGACATCTCTTGCTTTATTGCTATAGTAAAAAGAAAAAAAGGGGGTTTTGGCTGGTCTTAATCACTCCCCTCACAAAACCAAAATGCCCCTTCAACCCCTCTAAAGTGTCTCTCAAAAACCTTGCCTTCTTGGTATTGCCTTAGCAATCTTGAAGGGGGTGAACTCCCCTGGACTCTATATGCCATGTCTTCTGTCCTAGCTTGTCTTTTGGGAATCTGGGAGGTACAATTCTCCCCTCGGTGAAGTTGTAGACAAATATCCAACAGCAGGCTAATAAGCAAACTACATGAACACAGAATCAGAATCACAGACTGGTCTGGGTTGGAGGGACTCCAAGGATCATCAAGTCCCAAACCCCCTGTCCCAACCTCCAGGCCTGCATCTACAAAAGGCTNCACCTGCAGCCTTCTCTTCTCCAGTCTGAACAAGCCCTGCTCCCTCAGCCTGTCCTCATAGGGGAGATGCTCCACATCTTTCTTTCTGATTTGGACAGAAATGTTGCTGCCTTTTGGTGAGCCTCATGTTTTTGGCTCTTACTAAGTGCTCTCAGAGCACATGTACTACATTTCCTGGGAACTTCAGAGTTCGTGTATCCCAAATGGCTTTAGGTATCTATTAGGTACCTAATTACTCATCAAATACTGGTGTCCCAGTCACATTTAAAGGCAGTCCTAGCTTTTAATTTTCTAATTAGTTTTCTGAGTAAACATCTGTGTGCTTACTTACCATCTGGTCCATCAGTAGGTAGGTGGGGTCTGTTTGCAAGTTAGGCTGGAAAACAGGCTAGTGACTGCTGTTGGGATCTCACCCCAGCCTTTAAGCAAATTCAGAAACTCTGCTGTGGTGGTTACCTGAGCCCAGTGCACAGAAGTTCTATGAATACTTACTCTTCAACGGGGTTTTGTTTTGTATAAGGTATTAACTGAAATCCAGAGCTTCTCCAGAGTTCCTACAAGAAACATAATGGTAATTTCAGCAGAAATGACAAATGACAGTCACCTTTTTAATTTCAAAAAGCAGTGATATTTTTAACATCCTGGGGTAGTAGCGTGGGGGAAGATTTCTCATAGCTACTTATTTTGCAGCGTAATATTTAACATGAGCAGGTTAGCAAATGGCTTGAATTTGTCTAAAAAGAGAAAACTTGAGCTGTGACAATAAACATTGCATCGGAGATAAAAGGAATGTTTGAAATAGCTTTCACTAAACTGCAATTATGGCTTCTACTTTTGATTCACAGTAGCTTCAGGGAGACCTTTGTAGTGCCCATCCTCCACTGTCCCCTTCCTTGCACAAAAAAAAAAGGAATAAAACATACTAAAAAAATAATGGGAAAAAATGTAAAATCTTATAGTTATGCAGCCCTGAATTTGCACCAGGTCTTGTAATGTTTAATTTCTCCTTTTAAATCATGCCTCAACAAGAAACACAGACTACAGAATCCATGGAAAATTCACAAAACTAACTGAATGTGTGTGTAAAGTGGTTTAAGTCATATTTGCAGTCCATAGACCTTTCCTGAACTGCCTTGGACCCTGCAGCTTGCACTGCTGACCAGGAATAATCAAAGCAGCCATGTCCTTTGTCTCATGACTATATCTACTTCCTCTCACCCAAAGTTAGCAATGCCACTTCCAAGTCTCCCATCAAGAAGGGGGAAACCTCCTATGACCAGCTTCACGTTCAGTGTCTTGAACACCTTCCACTCTGATACTCATCCAGAGGAGTCTATATGCAAAACAAGATTAGCATTTAAATTTCAAACATGTCTGGGATCTACAAGTGAAAACAAACCTACTAGTTGCCAGAAACCCATGTGTGTTGATAAAAACTAATGCTCACAGTCCATGTAGCTGCCTTCACGTTACCTCCTCTAGCGAACCTGCTTTGGCAGAGGGTTGGACTCAATGATCTCTGGAGGTCCCTTCCAACCCCTACAATTCTATGAATTCTGTGAAGCCTGCAGGATCTGAGGCAGTGCTGAGTACCTTTATAAACCTTCATCAAGTTTTACCTCAAATGAACTCAGCTACAGCACAAAGAAAAGTCATGATAAACTCACACTGTACTGCCTGCAGAAGAATGATTCAAAGAATAGCACAATCTGTTCTTCGCTGGAACAAATTGTTCAGAAAACCAGACTGGTTACAAATGATATTCATCGTTAATGCAGAGTGCACAATTCTCCAGTAAAGTGCTTGTGTCTGTCATTCACTACACCTATTTTGCTGGTGCATAAATTAGAAACTCCACATGAGGCACACATCCACTGAAGTTATGCCTCTCAAGGAATAAGTTAAAGAGCTGTTTTCTTGGCTGTTGTTGTCTAATCCAAGCTCATCTCACATGCCAAGCTGCAGATAACTAAAGAAAGGGAGCTGATGCACTCTTCTGCCTACAGGACTCCAAATGTATGCACATAGGTTTGTATGTGTCAAAGGGTGTTCCTCTGTCTTTCAGATTATTCCAGCTCTGTTTGCAGTTTGCAATTAAAGAGGGAGTTTTAAATGGAAACATCTTGTGACTGAACAGTGGTGAAACAGAAGTGTAGAGGTTTCTCTGGATCATTACACCACTCAAGCCATTTCTATATGCATTGTTGAAGAGTCAGCAAAGCAGAGATTAAACCCGAATGACTGAATTGGTGGAGGTTGATGAACAAATTAAACAAATAAAAGCTTTGGGAGCAAAATAAAGTCTTACCAAGAACGTAGAATACAGTAAGATCTCTTGAGATAAAAGATCAACTCAGTTTAGCAACAAGGCATGACCAAAGGTCAGTCAATATTGGGTTTTTTTAAGAATTTTAGTTTTGTTCCCCTTTATTCTATAAATAAACTAATTTTTTAATGCATTTTCCATTCAGAAGTATGTGATGAACTGCTAGTGGATAGTGAATACATTTTCTATGTATTTCTGGAATTATACTAAAATTATGGGCACATTGAAGTTAATATATTTTATGAAAACTCTATAATATTGAGCTAAATTGGGGAATATGCAGATAGAAATTCATTAGCAAAAACCTTCCTTTGTCAAGCTATTCTGGCAGACCTGTACAAGTGGGTGAGAATTCTTGAAAAATCCAGTACTACCAACCTGCTCCAGCATGATATCATGGCTTTTCACCCATGTTCATAAAAATATCAAACGATAAACATATGGGTAGAACAGAGCCCAGACAACAGTCTTTAGGAATATTTTCATCACGATAAAACCGCCCAATTGTCAGTTATTATAACAGGATTCCATTTTGTTTGATATGTGTTGACATAGACTATGACTTTTTTCTTTTTAAAATGTAGCTTTTACATACACTAAGCAAACATATTGTGTTGCTTGGAAACTGATAAAAAAAACTCACAAGTCAAACAGAATTAGAAGAACTGTCCAGTTAGTTATACACACAAAAAAGTACAGTTAAATTTGTGTGAATTAATATAAATGCAGCTCATCTTTCTTTACAAATTATAGTGTGTCATTTTAACTTAGCTATACTGCTGGTTTAATAAAATGAGTGAATAATAAAGTAAAATGATAGTAACATTATTTACCTGCAACACTGAAATATAGGCTGTGGTTTACTGTTGTTTTAGAAGGCACTTTTGTGAACTTTTTGGTTGCTAGGTAAATCTATGTTTATTCATTTTTTTCTTCTCATTTTGAAAAAAGAAGAAAAAAGCCAATAGCATGCTAGTGTCCTAGAATGATCTTGTGGACTATGTCAAGCAAAACTCAAATAAGAGACAGACATTGTCTGTTTTCTCACATGGTTTTTTATACATAAAATCAAGTAACTGTAAGCAACAGAATATCCAATATTATTTAATCCCTTAATTCTAATGAAAACTTAACAAACAAACAAAAAAAAAACAGGGAATTTTACAGGCAACTGCAATTCCATATGAAATTCTCTTCTCATGGAAATGAAAATGTAGGAATTTATTTGAAGTCAGAATCAAAACAAATTCCTGAACTACAACAGTTGCCACTCAAAAAAGATTACCCTCAACTATGTCTGTAACAGATATATGTCTGCTGAAATGACTGCTGAAAAGTCATCAGATACTTAAGTTTCTAAAATTGTGATGAACTGTGATAACAAAGGTGTGTTAGTTTACATAAACTGATTTTGGCAGCAATCATCAGACAGTTAATTGAAGACTTTTACAGAATGCTTCTGCTCCAATACTAAATTCTAAATTTTTAATCGGTTCATTCTGCCATAAAACAAATAGAAAAAGAGCAGTTCACAACTTTGAAATCCAAGTCAAGGAAGTATTTTTATCATGTCCAAATAGAGATATTCTCACCAGATGATTAGGCAACATCAGTTTTATGGTATTGTATTCTGTGGCTCTGGTCAAGGTCACTGATACAGATGGAAACACTTTCTAAAAGAAGGAACCATATTTTACTCAGTTTTGTGGAAATATTTCTGTGCCCTGGTATTGGTGTGAGTATATGTGCATGTGTATATGAGCATACATATACACATGCACATATATGTTTAAAATCTATCTGTCTATACACCAACTGTGGGTCATGATAAACCCCGTACTGTGCTAAAAAGATTATTCTGCCTCTACTTGAGATGTCAAATAACCAAAACAAACTCATGGATTAAATGAGGAAATTTCCCGGTCCAGTTCTGGACCCCTCAGTCCAAGAAGGACATTGAATTAATTGAAAGAGTCCAGCACAGGGCAACTAAGATGATGAAGGGGGTGGAACACCTTCCTTATGAGGACAGGCCGAGGGAGCTGGGTCTCTTTAGCTTGGAGAAGAGGAGACTGAGGGGTGATCTCAGGGATGTTTACAAGTATATAAAGAGTGGGTGTCAGGAGGACGAAGCCAGGCTCTTCTCAGTGATGACCAGTGATAGGACAAGGGGCAATAGGTCCAAGCTGGAACATAGGAAGTTCCATGTGAATGTAAGGAAAAACTATTTCACTGTGAGGGTGACAGAGCACTGGAACAGGCAGCCCAGAGAAGTTGTGGAGTCTCCTTCTCTGAAGACATTCAAGACCCATGTGGAAGCATTCCTGTGTGATTTAATCTAGGTGATCCTGCTCAGGCAGGGGGATTGGACTGGAGAATCTTTTGATGTCCCTTCCAATTGCTGACATTCTGAGAATCTGTGATTCTGTAATTACTGTATTAATGTTATGATCTCAGGACAACTAGAAGCCTATTCATATTTAAAGATACAAGTAATAAAGGTATTTGAACATCATTATTGCCTGCAGTGTGGGAGCGATGGATTGCCTGAATGATGAACACAGGAACATAACGGCACAAGGAGAAGGCTTGTGACCTCTCTGCCTTCACAGTGACACTGTGTGCATAGGAAAACCTACACAAAGGGCTTCTCATGCAGAAACCTAATCCTGCTGTGTATCTGTGAGTGTCAATGCCACTTTGCTAACTTTCATTGAGTGTAAGTTCTTTTGTGACTCTTAGCAATTTCATAAGAATCTTCAGTGATGAGGACTCATCTGAGGGAGAGGTAACAGAGGGCTTTTATCTTCTGTGCCTAAGGGTGAGGAAACAGGTTGTAATCTAACTAGTGTGACCATAAACTTTCTCTCTAGCTTCAATAGTGGCATTTGGCCTGTTGGTATGAAAATCTTCATTGTTGCAACTTGTAGATGTTCAGATTTCCTGCTTGATCCTCATGTTACATTGCACTCAGTTTCTCTTTCTACTTGGGTTACTTGCTGTCCAAAGCCCAAAAGAGGTGGTGGCACCCAGTGACAGCATCAGATTTACAAATCATGTGCTTCTGCACATGCTTCCAGTGCTGTCTTCAGCAGAAATTTTACACTACTTCTCATTTCTAGAAATACTGGACAGGATTTTAGTCTTGAAAAGCAATCTTTATAAAGAGAATCAACCTCTTGGATTTAAGTTCAGTATAAAATTGTACTGTTCCCTCATATGGGAAAATCTAGAATTTTTTCCTACTAGTTATATGTTTAGGACAACATTTTCTTAGCAAAGCTGTGGAAATGACTCAGAGGTCAATGGGAGCCATGTGCAACCAAGGATAGAATTAGTTTCCTAATGGAAAATGATAATGTTCCTTTAACTTTGAACATTATCAGGTTAAAAAAAGAGATCTCCTTTCCCTTTGAAGTTCTCAGGACAAACATCTCACATTTCCTTAATGAGTTCTTAGCTTTATTGGCATAGCACCATTGCACAGAATAAGCATTCAGAAAGAAATCTTCAATTAGGAGATCTGCCTTAATTTGTTTTTGCTTGAGCCAGTGTTATATTTCTCTTCTACTGTTCTCTTCTACTGTATGTTTGTCTAGACCTACCCAGAACATGCTTGATTGTTTGTATGGTAACAGAAATCCATTTTTCCAATAAAGATAAGAGAGGCAGAGGATAGAAAAAAAAACATCTGGTAAAACTAACTGTGTATGCAGGTCACTTAAAGGAGATTTTCTCAAAGTAGAACAAGCTTTCATTTAATTCTGCAGATGCGTTCCTTGCATGCCAATTGAAAAGAAGAAAAGAAAAAGAAAAGAAAAAGAAAGAAAAGAAAAAGAAAGGAAAGAAAAGAAAAAGAAAGAAAAAAAGGAAAGGAAAGGAAAGGAAAGGAAAGGAAAGGAAAGGAAAGGAAAGGAAAGGAAAGGAAAGGAAAGGAGAAAGAAAAGAAAAGAAAAGAAAAGAAAAGAAAAGAAAAGAAAAGAAAAGAAAAGAAAAGAAAAGAAAAGAAAAGAAAAGAAAAGAAAAGAAAAGAAAAGAAAAGAAAAGAAAAGAAAAGAAAAGAAAAGAAAAGAAAAGAAAAGAAAAGAAAAGAAGCTTGTTGCAAGACATTAACATTTACCCTGTACAGAGACATGTTCCAACACAGACTTGCTTTGCTTTGACATTTAAAGCTACAGCTAACAGTAAAAATCAACCTCAAAAAAAAAAAAAAGTCTGGAATTATTTAGGAAAGCCAAGGGTAGACTGGAAAGAAAGGAAAAGCATCATATCATCTGGGCTGAGTTTTCATGCTACAAGCCTCAAAACTCAATTCTAACCTACACAGTAGAGCAATTAACTGAGCTCAGATCCTCATCATGTTTCTGATTTTGGGATTATTTTCTATTTTTATGTAACATAAAATGCATAAGCCATCCACAGTACAGTATCCATGACCAGATTTTGCTTCTTGGGTGACAGTAAGACCATCACACAGTCAGACTGTGCCTATTCCCTTGCCCTTACAGGTTTTATTTTTGAAGAAAAGTTGACCAGCCTTGACAATAGGGAGAATGTTGTTCCACCAGGACTGGTTTATAACTTCCATAACTGGAGAAGTATTCTATAAAGTGAAGAAGATTAATTTTAATCCATTCAGACTGAGGAAGAAGCGCAATCAACATTTTCTATTCTAAGGTCAGCATATGAGCTATCAGTATTTTGTAGCTCTTAGCTATTCCCTGGGGAATAACTCTTAGCTATTCCCCGGGGAATAGCTAAATTAAGAGTTTTGCCTGTGTAAATGCCCAGCAGAGGTGCATAATGACCAGTAGTTTCAGTCTCCAAATCTCAGCTTTAGATAGGGCACTCAGCTCAGGGATGCATTTACAGCTTAAGAACAAGGCAAAAAAATAGCTACATCTATTTGATGATGTTTCTGGATGATTGTTGTATGCCTCTTCTTTTTATCCTTTTGACTTGCCTCTCTCTGACTTAGTTCTGAACTAACTCAAGAAACTGCTGATACCATGCTGGTGGGGAACACAGGTGTGGTTATGACAGAAAGGCATCCTGCTATACCAAATCCTCCTAGTCCTCCTTATTTGATAACTTATTGTGTCTTGCTTTGTCACTCTCAGTGAAGATACAAACTGAAATAATTTCATGTATTATTAAAAGCAATAAAGTTACTGGAGTGCTTTGTGCTATCAGAGCATGGAGCCACAGCCTGGCAGGCAAAGCTAAATGTTATCTTAGCAGCAAATAGATTTTCTCAGGCCTATAATAATAGGCCTTTGCTTATGTGCTTGAAAATTCATTGCTATAGAATAGCTCACATTTATGAGAATTACAGCTTCACCCTGCAAATAGAGATTATTTCTCTGTAATCTTTAAGATTTGCTCTTAAGAATTTCTTAGATTAAATTATTTATATTTAATATATTCAGTTTTACAAAACTTCATTCCAACATTTACTGTCCAAGCATATTTTCTAAGAATTCTGATGCTTTAACCTATCATTTTATTCATGTCCCCCAGACAACACAGAAGATCTGTAGCTTGTCTGCTGTTCACTGCGCTGAGGAATTTGTCTTCCAGAGGTGCACCTCCACCTGGAGGGTATAAAACCTGTGCTCAGCTTCTGAGCTGCAGTGGCATGGCTCTTGGTTTGAAATCCTCTGCATCTGCAGAGACAGCATGTCTCTCTCAGCTTGCTTTCTGCCCTGTGCCAGCTGGTGAAATGAGTCTCCTATGGGGAACTTCAGGAAGCGGGATGGTGGTGCTGATGGGTATCACTCTTGTCTCCACACTCATTCATCTTCCAGCCTATGTGTTTGATGGTGGCTGGGACAGAGGGTAGGAATTGCATTTTCCATCTGTGTAAATGTGAGGTTTTTGAAAGATTTCTGTGTCTTCTGTTCTTGTGTTGAATTTAGATGGCTTATACAAATTCATTATACTTTTTGCGGCATCAATAGTAACGGAAATGAAAACACTCTGAGAAATAGCATTTTTTTTCCCTCATCACCAAACACATGTCAGAAGGAGGGCTGAAGGCTGGCATCTCCACAGAGATGCACAGAAAAAAAAATTCTCATTGCACAGAAAAAGTTTTCAAGACAGATGAACCTCACTCCCTTCTACTTATTATAAAAGAAGCTTATAGTAGTCAGTCCAAACTTAGAGATATTACTTTTAATTACTTCAGTTAGGGCAGATGAGTCTCATCATTTTATAAGGCAAATAGATCACAGATGATTAACTACTTTGCTGGCTGAAAAGCAGCCCTGCAGCAATTTACAGAAACTCACAGCAACTTACATTGCCAGTATCCCCGTGTTTATTTTTAAAATCATTACCTATCTACCTATTGTGACTAACAAGGACTGGTTTTCAGACAACATTTGCAAGATGCTATCCCAAGAATTCATAGAATCATAGGGTTGGAAGGGACCTTAAAGATCACCTAGTTCCACCCCCCCTGCCATGGACAGGGACATCTCTCACCAGACCAGGCTGCTCAAGGCCCGATCCATCCAGGCCTTGAACACCTCCAGGGAAGGGGCAGCCACCACTTCCCTGGGCAGCATGTTCCACTGCCTTACTACCCTCTTAGTAAAGAATTTCTTCCTAACGTCCAATCTAAATCTACCCCCTTCCAATTTAAAACCACTGCTCCTTGTTCTATCACTACAGGCCCTTCTAAAAAGTCCCTCTCCAGCTTTCTTGTAGGCCCCTTCAGGTGCTGGAAGGCCACTATAAGGCTGCTGTATTAATTTGATACAATTCAGCTTCTCTCCTTGACTGTCAAAGGCTTGAACTAGCAGGGTTTCAGAAGGCTAAACCAGAGGCATGGAGCAAAATGCAGTGTCTGGCTTGGGAAAAGGCAGCTCTGCCACCATTTCTGTGCATGCACTAAACACCATTGTTCTCGAAATGCAAAAGCCTTCAACAGCTTGTGGATTCTCACACAGCCATGGGAACATTAAAACCGGGCTGTCAGGCACTCCAGATGTGCCAAAACAAATACACGGATAACAAGGAAAGGACACACACCCACCAGGTAGCCCTGTGGCACACTCCTTTGTCGGCACAGCTGCTCAGTTTGCCTTCACACTGAAGGGACACACACGGGAAACTGGGTTCTGGAAGGAAATGTTAATGTTTCTTAAAGCTATGGAAGTGTCAGACCTCTGTCAGACCCAACAGTCACACCCAAAATAGTTTACCCTCACACCACACAAAATGTTGTTCTGTAAGTAACCAGCAGTGAATTAGTATTTGTGGACCTGCCTGCGTAATGAAGGAAGGCATCAGAATAAGAGTTTCAAATGTTAAATAAAATGAAGTCTTTTTCTGGGCAAAGCTTTTCACCACAAAGATTTTTAAGGTTATGTTTGAGTGAGATAATAAAGTGACTTGATGAAAAACAAGCTAGTGGCTGTGAAATAGCTTAATCTTCACATCGATGTTTTCCTGGCGGGTAAGTCAGGACTGGAAAGTCAGCTCCCCAGTTTCACATGTCAGTTTTTAGAACTTGTTGCTACAACTCTAGCAATAATTGCTCATAATTTTTGGTTGTAAAAATATATGCTTCTAATGTTTCTAAGCTGTGAGCATCAGCTCACATTTACTGGGAATAATGGTGATTTTGTCATGTCAGGACACCGAGATTAATGACAACTGATATTCAATCTTCCCCATTTATGTCTGTGAAAACAACTTGGAGCTGCAACACTCACTTCAGCTTTTAACTCATAGAAACTAGGAAAAAGCCCTGCTAGGACTGCAACTCCTGTTTTTTCTGTCTTCTCTTAGGATTTACCTCTGCTTTGAATAATAACTTCACACGGTTGGGTCCTTTATATAGCAAATATTTTCTAAGACATGTGTAATGTCTTTATATATGTTCCACATATGTATCTCGTTAGAATTTATAAGACCTACTGGTCTTAACAAGATTTCATAAAAGAGCTGAAACAAGCGCCTCTGAACATGAAGCAAGCACAGTGCTTGCTTTTTCAAGTGTTCCTGGTCCATTTTATTTGCATGGGGGGGGGAAATGGTGTTGAGCAAATCACATCTTTGAGATCTAACTTTCCATGGAAAGCAATGACATGGCATCTGATTTATTACTTTTCAGCAAAGTCATTAAACATACCAATATTAACCCCAAATGTTCCAAAATCAGACACTGGGCATCACATCCTGAGCAACCTGAAAATGATGCGACTTATTTAAAAAGAAGCAATAATATTCATTGTTTGTGCTCTTTGCCTTCTGTCTGAGCTTCCAAGCTCCCCACTGGTCATATTTTCACAAGCATACTGACCTGGAGAGCATATGATACTCAGAGTCATGTGGTGGGAGATCAGTTGTGTCTTCCCCTTCATTCACACCCTCCCACACACAATCCCCATCCACTGCCACTGAAGCTAGCTCTGGCTAAAAATATACTTTATTTTAACGAAAGAAAGCTCTGATTGTCCTAAAATAACATGAATTCCCATCAGGATCAGGGCAGCATTGTGTTAAGTGCTGTACAAACACAAGGAGATAATGGACCTGATTCATCCCTGAATTACTCTGGTTTCCATGGATTTACAGCTGTGCAAGTCAAAGGCAAATGTGATAATGAGCATGCAGCAAGAATGCTCAACTTAGGGCAAGTTTCCTTCTGGCCTAAATCCCTTGAAATCTGTGGAATCAAGGCAACAGATTACTTGATGTATGCTTTAAGGATACATCTACTCCACGGGACTAAATAGGACCATACCACAGGCCCTGGTTCAGCGTTGCCACTGGCCACACAGAGCTCTCAAAGCACTTCAAGAGAAAGTTAAGGCTGGGAACCTGCCCAGTAGCCAGCCTGGGTGAAACCAGACTGACTGCCTTGGAGACTAGGATAGTTTAACAGAATGAATATGGGCAGACCATGCCAAGTGGCCTCAAGGGCAGAGTATCAGGTCCTGGTACAGATTACTGGTAGACCTACAGCATGAAAGTCTTGTTTTTACTTGTAAGAGCTTCTGTTCACATTTAGATCAGTCTATTGTATAGGTTTTCCCAAAGGAAAGTGTTTAAAATAAACCCCAACAAGCAACACATCAAAACTTATGGATATTTCCCTCTTACATGTCTCCTTAAATAGCTGCTCATCCCCTCGTTCCTTGCAAAGATGTTTTTGCACAGGGTGAGAGCAGCTGCAGCCTGGTGAAGGTGAGGAGGCTGCCCAGCTGCGCTGCTCCTGCTGGCCATGACTCAGAGCACACAGGCAGCAACCAGACAGTGCCACAGCAGCAGACGGGATGCTGCTGCTGCTGCTGCTGCTGCTGCTGGAACACCCCTGAGAAAACCCCAGGGGTTGTTTGCCACGGTGCTGCTGTTTACCCCACCACCTCTTCAGCACCCACCTGTAGCCTGGCAATCATGGGCAGGTTCTCACTCTGCCCCACTCTCATGGGCTTTTGCCATTCTTACACATCCCGTCTCATCCCAGTGCAGTCAGATCATCACATAACACAGGGTTACAGGGCAGTTAATGTGGCAAAGTTCGGGCATTGGGAGGGGTGGCTGACACCCCAGAAGGTTGTGCTGCCATTCAACAAGACTTAGACAAGC
>VXBZ01004373.1:54211-89245 GCA_013399135.1 Heliornis fulica | reverse complement strand
GGACACCTTCCTTCTGAGGACAGGCTGAGGGAGCTGGGCCTCTTAAGCTTGAAGAAGAGGAGACTGAGGTGTGACCTCATTAATGTTTACAAATATGTAAAAAGCATGTGACAGGAGAATGGATCCAGGCTCTTCTAGGTGTTGGCCAGTGATAGGACAAGGGGCAGTGGTTCCAAGCTGGAGCAGAAGAGGTGCCATGGGAACATAAGCACAAACGTTTTTACTTTGAAGATGACAGAACACTGGAACAGCATCCCAGAGAGGTTGTGGAGTCTCCTTAACTGGAGACATCCAAGACCAATCTGGACACATTCCTGTGTGGTTTAATCTAGGTGATCCTGCTCAGGCAGGGGGGTTGGACTAGATGATCTTTCAAGGTCCCTTCCAACTCCTAATGTTCTGTGA
Organism: Heliornis fulica; assembly: GCA_013399135.1. NCBI lineage: Eukaryota > Metazoa > Chordata > Aves > Gruiformes > Heliornithidae > Heliornis > Heliornis fulica. Next base: position 88,840 of record VXBZ01004373.1, on the reverse strand, counting down.
TTCTGTGTGATTCTGTGATTCATTGCATCCAGTGAAATTAGTTAGTAACTGCTGTTTCAAGATCTATTTCTGCAGTGCACTCTTACTGACTCCAGCTCTCCTTCTCTTAAAACACACCCATATACTGTTTGGGTATATATGTATCTCCTGTGCAGTGGGTTTGTCAAGCTCAGTCTGTGCCAGGTGTCTTCACTAGCTTCGCACAGGTGGTCATGTACTTTTCTCCATCATACAAATGGTGAATGAGAAGACACTCCCCATGAACCTGGAAAATGTGCCCAGCAGATGTCTTCATTTTAAAGCATGGGAAGAAGAGAGAAGGATAGTCCTAAATCTGATTTTATTTAGACAATTCAATCATTATTTCATAGTTAAGGTGCCTTTAAGCATTTAGAATGAAATTTTAGCAAGGATTACTAATAAAAACACAAGCTACTTGACAATTAATAGTATCTAGATGCTTTGAAACAATTTAATACTTGTAAAAATACCCTAATTTATCCCTATTGGTTCCAGGGACTACCTAAGAAATAAAAAGATCAAGGGTCTAATTTCTGATGCAAATTGCTATAACACAGTGAACATCCATGTGGCTAAATGCCCCCAAAAGAGCCTGGTGAAATCCAAACTGCCTGATGTGAAAGTTTTGTGTCCCTGTGCCATGTCTGGGTGTTCTCTGGGAAAGCATGAGGACAAATTTACTTCAGGGAACATGCCAACTATTTAACAGCATGGATAATAACACGTCAGTGCTGTTCTGTTTAATTTACTTGTATAGATACAGCCAGTGAGAGCAGAAGTGAGCCAACACAGGCCTTTGTGAAAACCCCTGAGAGGTTGGAGAGAGGCTTCAAAGTGCATGCGAGCCGGTCTAACACTGCTCATGCTGTTCTTCCTCAGGCTGGAAAGTACATTCTAGTAGGCATCTGAGGCTGTTTCTGTAGTTTTACTGCAGGAAGTTTGTGCTGTTTCATAAATTCATCATCCAGTTTAGCTGTTACCCCTGCTGCAGAGAGAAAAGTGTCAGGAAGACATAGGAGTAAATTTTTCTCATCTAAAAGAGTACTTGGAAAAATGTAGACTAACAAATAAAGAATAGGAATGCAAATCTCTGCTATTAGTTATTTCAAATGTACCATATGTCTACCACTAGCTGCCTCATTGCCCCCCACTATCTTTGCCTTTGCTGCCAGTGTAAGTGGGTCTTGGTTCACGATCACAAAAAAATTCTGACGTACAGGTGGAGCTGTGTAAACTAAGGGTTGGTTTAGTTCATTTTTTAAAATAAGAAAAAGAAAGAATGAGGAGGTAATTCAGATTGAAGTAGGGCACTTTTTTTTTTCCTGTGGCAAAAATGAAAAAAATGTTACTGCAGTCAGTTTGAAGTATTCTATTAGGTCCAAACTGTTTTGTTTTGCTATATTATTAACTTTAAAATATTTTTCTAACAGTACTATGAAATAAAGATTCAGTGTTTCAACCTTTTTAGCTCCTCTGTCATTTTTTGGGGGAAAAAGAAATTGAAATAGTATTAAAATACAAAACACATCGTTGTTGTGGTTTAACTTGGCAGGCAGCTAAAACAACCACACAGCCGTCTGCTGTACTTGCTGCTGAAAAACTCTGAGCCTGACCACATACTTGTCAGACACCTGGTGTATTTTACAAGGTTATAATTGTATTGTGAGAATAGTACCAGTCTTCTCCTCTTAGCACAGCTTACTGCTTAGTCCAAAGTCCAAGTCATGCTTTTGAATGCAATTTTCACAGTCGGTGCTTTACAACAGATTCAGCTGCTGATAATTCAGGACTTCTTCACGGCACTTGTATTTAATGGCCCCACACTGTAACATTATATTGTCTTTAACTTCTTACTTGTTCAAGGTACTCATAAAAACTGTGTTGTGGAAGACTGTAACAACCTCTTGTTCCTCCTAACTCTCTGGTCTAACCTTTTCCTCTTCATCAGCTCCACTGAATCCAGGTAAGTTCCCAACAGATGTCAGGCTAAAGGCCTGCATGTTTTTGACTTGTAAGATAACTTTTACACATTCCTGCAGTTCTACTAAAGTTAAATATTGCCTACTTACAGAATCAGCTTGACTAAAAAAGTGTAAACTCTGGTGTGGATGCTCTCATTTTGGTAACCTCAGGTTTGCTTCTAATTGATTTATTTCAAATCAAAGAGGTTTGGTTTGAAGGAAAATAAGAGTTCATTCAGCTAAACCAGCATTCCTGTCATAGCTTTCATTAAAATGATCCACCCCCAGGTTAAACAAGCTCCTATATGTGTAAGTACTTATGGATTGAAATGAACTGCAATTCCATCCCCTCAAAACTCCTTTGAAGGGAGTTGACCATGAACATACTTCATTAGAACAAAAAAGAGTTTGTAACAGTCTATACTCAGTCATGTAAATATATTCCTTCTCTAGACAAGACTGTACAAATCAAAGAAATAAAATAACTTTCGGAGGGCAGGAAGCAAGAATGCTGAATTTTCCACAGATCTCAGGCTGAGGAATTGGAATGGGGGTTTTCCATGTATCCCCTGCCAATTGGACATTTGTTTTCTGGTCATAAGAACAGAACTAGAGAAACTATGCAGAGAAGATACACCTTTTCTACCAGCTTTTATATTAGGTGAGCCTCTTCCTAAGCACTTTCTTCATTCACTTTGCACAATCAATAAAAAGCAGTATCTGAACTTGATTTTCTTTGTATGGTTAGGATCAGAGTAAAACTACTGAAATAAGGGAGTGACTCCTTTGTCTCCCACTTAAATTGTCTAAAATAAATAAAACCATTATTGTTAGGGGAGAAGAGGAAGGTGCCTAGATGGCAGGCAAAATCAATCAACAAAACTTCACCTGGTCTTAACTGAACTGTTCTTAACTGAACTTAACTGTTCTTAGCAGACTCAAGCTAAATTAGAGCAGCACCTTGGGTGGTTTTCTGTCTGTGTTGCTTATTTCAGTGCTTGCTGGCTGCTCCCCATGGAGAGAAGAAGCATGTGAAGGTGAATCCACCAGCAGAGGAATCCTCCTTCCCCAGAAAAAAAAACATTTTGTGAAGAGCAAAAATGCACCCATCAAACTGTGTGGGGAGTTTTTTTAAGAGCTTAATATGTCTTACAAGCCTAAAGCCAGCAAAGTAAAATATGTTTTCCTCTATTCCAGGATTAGGATTTATTTTTCTCACTCTGCATGCAAGGTAGCAGGACCAGATAATGCTTATTCTGGTTAGTTATCTATGGGCAGCATGCACTGGCTACCCACAGGGTCGAGTTTTCCAATGTTTAAACAGAAATGCTAGTGTAAAAATTAGTTCTTTTAAGTAACTTTGTGTACCAGAGTACTCCCATTAAGTGCAAAATAAGATGGCTTCAATGCAGCAAATGTAAGATCTGGAGCCACTTAACAGCATTGCATGTTCTTTGACAAAATAGACATCTAAGGATGAAAGCAAACAGTTCTTCCATGACCTGTAACAAATGGTGCAGTAGATATTTTACACTTCCTCATGTATTTGTGAACCTGTTAAAATTAGCTGCAAGAGATGGCTATTTGCTTATGTAGGACAGGTGCTGTGAAAAGAATTATCCTTTCGTGAGAGCAATGTAGATCCAGTCTATAGTTAGATGTTTGTATAAGAGAAGAGCAGGCCTTTCTTAAAGGATGTGTCCATCCTTACAAAAATAGTCACGCTCCTTTTTTCCGGCAGGTACCACACTAACACAAACCAGATCCTCTACTGAAGTCAGTGTGCACTGCTGAGGTCCAGCCTTCCTATTCTTACATTATAAATAATACAACATTGTAAATGATAGAAGTAGATGTTGAACTCTAAGCAAACAAAGCAAGTATCACAGTAGTTTGTATCTAACTTGTCTCTCCTGGTTGTATGAAATTCACTGCATGCTGTATGCAAGTAGTGTTCTGTATGATGTATACATTAGCCCCTTCAGTGAATGCAGGAGAGGTTCTGGTTTTCCTTATGCAATATAAATCAGGAGTAAACTCATAGAGTCCCAACAGAACCAGAAGGGAGAAGATAAATCATCATTCTGAGAAGGACCAAAGGATTACTTTGACATAACCAGAGATGATTGGATTCACTTTGCCACTTACAAGTTAATCAATGTAATTCAGCCATCCTGATCTTCCTGTAGAGTCAGAGGAGAGAAACAGACACCTCCTGAAAGCACCTCATCTTACTATATCTCTCCATTGACTCTTTAGGAATGATGATGACTCATTTAATCTATAACTATTTAATCTATATAACTAAATTGCAAGCAGCAGCTAAATTTAGATGAGATCAATTGCACATTTTGTTCCTTCCCTTAAAGATGCTGAGTGCATAACTTCAAACAAAGATTTGAATGACCTGCTCCAGCCTCCTGTATGACTCACTGTGCATCTTCAACCAATGATGCCTCTGCTACAACCATGATTTCATCTGATTCACACTCTTTCTGGAATGCCTCAAGCACGGCAAGACTAAGAACTTGTCACATCCTTAGGCCTCCAATGGTTAAGTTATTCTCACTGTTACATCCCCCCTCAAAGCAAATGCCAAACCCTCTCTAATTTGAACTTCTTTTTAATTCAGTAGGAGTATTGAGTGCATTCAACCTTACAGAAATTGGCCCTTTGAGATTTGCTGATGATTTTTCTCTCTCAGAAAACTTCATTATGAATTTAGCGTTCTTTAGAGCTGGCAGCTTTCTGTATCTCACCATGCATGCTTAAGTACATTCTTTAATATCTCCAAATTCCATAAGTGTCCTCATTCTGCAGTCTGATTTAGGCCTTTTCAGTTGAAGTGAAGGAAGTAAAGAAAGTTAACTACTGACAGAGTGAAATCCACCCCACCAAAACTAAGGACGGATCTTATTGTCCTTAAACTTCTTCAGTTCGTCTATTGCTTCTTTGTGGGTTTTTTTTCCCTTCCTTTTGGATTACTGTCCTAACCAGCATCTTTCTCTGTAGTTCTTATTTGCTTAACAGAAATAAGAAGCACATCAAAATAATGGCTAAGAAGCATCTTACTGAACTCTATACATATATTATGGAAAGACAAATTAACATAAATATGAGTAATTCAGCTAACACAGACTCATTTTCCTGTCCTGAAAACTCCCTTAGACTTCCCTGCATGGCTGTACCTACCTGTGAAGAGGAAGTGAATAGTATAGAATATGGGAGACCAGTTAATTGCTTAGCAAGTGGAGATAAGGTTCAAAGCATTTTATTATCTTTATTATTTGTAGATTACACAGTTCAAAAACTGAGTTCAGGTTTTTAAGCAAGTCTGTCTGTTGTCTCTAAATAGTATCAAAATGCTCTTCTGTTTTTCTGTAGCTACATATTTTACACTAATGTACACATCATCAATCATCTTGGAATGCAAAATTCAATTATGCCAAAAATGAAACAAGGACAGCCACAACCCAAACAGCAAAAAAAAATGAAATGTAATGCCAAATCAAGAAAAAACCTTAAAAATAAGATAAGAAAATAAAATAAAACTAAAACTAGTGTTGCTGAAACAGTGGTCCACTTGTTATTAAAGATGCACTTTGCATCTTCCATTTGGCAATTTGCTAAATCATTTTGCTAATGACCAAAGAGGCCTGTTGACTTCGGGTACTTCTAACTGCTGTTGGATGTCACTAGTAGCACCAGAAATTTTCACAACTCTGTTTAGCACTAGCAAAGTGGACACCTGGATGTGTCCCCATGTGACCTAATCTAGGTGATCCTGCTCTGGCAGGGAGGTTCCAGCCCCTAACGTTCTGTGATTTTGTGGTACACAGTTGTTCAAACCCAAGTGTAAGGGTTCTAATAATTTTAACAGGAAACAGGATATGGCCCATAGCTCTGATTTTGATCTGACATTTGGTATAAATGCATCTGAAACTACTTACCCAAAACCAAAGAAACAGCTGGTGCCAGAGCAGAAGATGTATCTTGAATCTTTCCAGTCCCACTCCATCAGTGACAAGACTGTTTTTTTCAATTATTACACAAGGTTATTTTGTCACTTCCTCAGAAGACACTAAATCTTTTTAATTATTTTAAGCTAGGAATTTTCACATTGCGTTTTGGCAGTGGATTGCTTCTGCCATGAGGAAGAGCTCCTGCTCACCAGTGAAGAGGAAGCCAACTGTGTGGTTATGAAACACCTCTGATTCGTTTCACAGCTGAAACAACCTACAATGACACTGTGACGTAGCACAGCCATCATGAGCATTGCACTTCAAGTAAGTGACTTGTTATTTGTAAGGGGGTTTCAAATCTCTTGTCCTGCTCCTGATCCTCCTCCCAGTGGCAATGCTTCCATGATTTTACAGACTTTTCTTTCTTACCAGATTTTCCTCTCCTATCTTCTCACTGGATATAAACTGAATTTAAATGGGACCTTTAAAGACTCATGTTCCAAATAACATCTAAATTAATATAAAAAGGATCAGATATGATAGATTTAAGATATGTGATGTTTATTTTTTGTTCAATTAAACCCTTTTTTTCCAAAACTAAATGAAAGTGGGAACAGTCATACTCAGAGCAATCCTGCAAAGTTGGAGTATCGATCAACAGCATTACTGAAAGGTCTTTCATGTCCCTTTCATGTCCTTTATCCTTGGTTCATATCCCTCTCTTCAAAAGAAATCCCCCACTACCTTTCAAATCCTCCTGCTGAAGATTATTCCCCCTGAATTCAATACAGCAACATTTATTTACCCCAGCTGATGATTTGTTGCAAATGATGGTGGCAAACAGGCCATCAATCCTTTCTTTACCTTGACAGAAACAAATAAACCAAACTGAACCAAAATGAGAGAGAGAATGAGAATGCCTGTACTGAAGCCATCACTGTGTTTGTGGCACAGGGAGTACGACATAAAACGCATCATTAGTGCAGTGCTGTGGGCATGGCAGGTGATTTGGCAGCAGCATCCCAGTCTTTAGGCAAGCTGCAGAAGTCATTCTGGAAATGTTAATGCCATGGACACAGACAATACTTTATGTTTCTGTAGCTGCTAGGTGATGATTAGCTAGGTGGCTTAAAACTTGCTGATGTATACCAATACAAATGACTCTCGTGGCAGAGAACCCAAGATCTGCTCAGTCACTCAGAGCTTTCTTTAAAGTAGGAAATCTTGGAATCTATTGTAAACCCAATGGCTCTTATTGAAGGAGCAGTGAGGCTCCTAAGCAATCTGTCTCCATAAAACAATTAAAGTCAGACAGAGGAAGTCACTTTCATGTAAGCTCCAGTTCTTATTATCCACATGTAATTTACATCTGGGTCAAGAGAGTCCAGGAGTCACAATTGCATACTTGGCTTCACTGTGCCCTGCAAGGTATTGTTATAGGTCTTCAGGGTGTTCCCCAAAAGGACTGTTTAGAGTGAGTGAGCATTGGGGACCATGGTTTATGGTTAGAGTAATGAATAGAGAGCAGATCTGCAGGGTTCCAGTTCACAATTCCTGCTCTCTGAAGGAATTTATAGCTCTGAATTAGCGGGGCTGTCTCACCTAATGCATGAGGTGGTATCGATGTGTGAAGGATGGAGCTCACAGTCTGTGCAGTCTAGAGGATGACAAACCTGAGACTAGTTTAAAGCAACTATTCTACCTTCCCAATATGAGACAAATCTGGCAAGGGGATGCCTGTAACTCATCTGTCTACGCATCTTGTCTTGCTACACCTGGGATCAGGATTTTCCATGATGGAGACTGATAGATTGGCCTGTGTGCATATCTGCTGGGACTTTCCTGGCTATGCCACAAGAGTCAGGGGCAAGCTTGGTTCCAGCATAAGGTTTTTACCTCGTTATCTGGAACTTGTCTTAAATCCATGCCTTCAAATAGCTTGGAGTGGAGTGAATCTGGGCACCCAGGGGACACGAGGTACAGTACACGTTCTCAGGCAGGGGCCCAGTGGGAAACACTGTAAAGAGAGTCTGAGTCTCAGCAAAAGAGGATTCAGCACTTCATTCATTGAGAGAGGGATGGAGGAAGGCAACTCTGTCTACATGAGATGTCCAGACATCTGTCAGTTTCTAAAGCTAGGTTGGTTGGGGAAGAATTCCTAGTAAAATTATGGAGCAGGAATTTAAACTCACATTTGGCATCTGTGTGGAGACAACTTTACCTTGGGTTTCAGGACATTCTGAGATACAGATCAGTTCTTCAGCTGATTTTTCCCCTCCCCCCATTTTGTATAAAGTATTTAAGCATCCAATTAGAACAGAATGTAATGATTTGGCTTATCTCAACTGAATGTGTTAGGGAAATTTTTCTTTTTTTCCATTAGAGAAATGTGATTGCTTTGATCTCTAAAAAGGGGGACATAGAGTATGCAGGTAATATTTTGTATTTGGCACTGATATGATGGATACTGAAATACTGTGTTCAGCTCTACTTCATGAATAATACAGAAACTCAGGATTTTCCCTGTTGAATAGCTCAAGGGAGCATTTGAAGAATAATGAAAGGATTAGAAAAAGTGCCACATAGTAAGGAGCTTAACCTGCTTTGCTCATCTGGTAGAAGATGGAGGGGACCTGAAGTACCTGCTTCAAGGATAAAAAATTGTTCATACAGTTCTCCAGTCCAGTAGATGCAATGGCAGGAAGATGAAGCTTGAAAAAACCTGACTAAAATTAAATGTCCACTTTTCACTTTAAGGGTCATTAGCTACAGAAAAAGAATCGCAGAGAGAAATAATGGATTGTAAGCCATTAGAAAATTTAAAATGAGGATTATTCCAAAGGCAGTGCTCTATTGGCTTTGAGATAGAAATTAGATAAAAGGTTCCATGGCTTCTATTATGCAGGAGGTTAGACCAGGCGATGTGTAGGGCCTCTTCTGAACCTTGCAACTCTTTCCATGAAATGGTGTCCTTGGTAGAAAAGAGTAATTTGGCTCACAGAGTTGAAAATAATGATCAGTTGAGTCATAACTAAAGAATAATGAAAATATAGTTTTTGTTTTGGGTTGTCTGAATTCCTGCTTTCCAGTAACAAATGAGATTTACTGTAGATCTGGTATAAAAGAATGACTTGAATCAATTTGATCCAGTTCATTATGGAAATATAGAAGTCACTCCTGAAAAGCTCCACAGCAAGAACTAACTAGGAAGAAGTTATTTACTGTGAGGATGGTGAGTGTCTGGCACAGGCTGCCCAGAGAGGCTGTGGCTCCCCCCTCCCTGGCAGTGTTCAAGGCCAGGTTGGAAGGGGCTTTGGGTAACCTGGGCTAGTGGAGGGTGTCCCTGCCCATGGCAGGGGGTGGGGATTAGCTGTGCTTTGAGGTCCCTTCCAACCCAAACCTGTCTGATTCTGTCATCTTGGCAAATTCTCTGTCATCTTGGCCACTGAGCACTGTAGCACATCAACATGACCCTGTGGGAATAGAAAAAGGTATATAGAAACTGTTGGTGTGTTTTGCTTTGAGGGAAAATTAATCCCTCCTCTACATCTCAGATTTTGTCTTTTTATTTTAATGCACTGTTTACTATAATGTGTAACCATTATTACATATTACTAAATATTTTACCTTTTATTTAAACATAATTGTATTTCATTACAGAAGGATTTCAACTGAGGAGCAGCCCGCTATTTTCATGAACTATAGAGGCCTAATTTTGCTCTAAGCAAACTGAATAAATATATAGCAGCAAGTTAGTCTGGTCTCCCATGTATAATGAAGCTGAGATTGGTCATCTGATTTTGTGATTTATTGTTAGACTTGAAGAAATATAGAATAATGTGTTATAAGGGTCTTATGAAGGTCATCAAATCCAATGCCCTGATCAAAGAAGGACCAACAGGTTGCTCAGGATCTTGTTCTGTGAAGTTTTGAGTATCTCCAAGGATGGTGCCTCCACAACCATTTTGGAATGCATTCCAGTGTTTAAGTACTCTCAAAAAAACCCAAACAAACAAAAGAAAACAAAACAAACAAACAATAAAACCAAACCAAAACAAAGCAAAAAAACACACAAAAGAAACCCCAAACCAACCAAACAAAACAACCAAATACTAAAAACCAAACAAGAAAGCAACATATAACCCCTAAACTCTTCCCTGTTGGTTTACTACATGTATTCAGAAGATCAAATAAAACTAAGTAGAAGTCAGGAGGAAGCTTTCATCGTGTATGAAGATGGAGTTAGGTGGTGTTCCATATCATTAGAATAAAAGGAATTTGATCTTGAAACCACACTTCAGTTTTTAAAGGACAGAGAAGACGAGCTTTGGGTCACTTGGTGCCAATGTGCTGAGAGAAGTGTTTGCAAGACTTGTAATTTTAACTAAAAGCTGACATGTTGATTCTGTACAACAGACTTCTATATTATTGGGGATTTGCTTTCACCCTGAGTAAACAGCTGTTCTGCAAATGCCATAGTAGTATGTTATTTGTTTGTATATTTGTTGTATATTAATAATAAGATTACCAGATTGCAGTTCAGCAGTGCACAGGCTAGCACAAAAACTCTACCCTGATATTATCCTATTACCAAACAGCCAAACTAAAGCACGAGCAGGTGGAGATAGAAGAAATAACGTGATTTGTTCATTACAGGTTAATACCTGAGACTAAGACAGATACAAGCCACCATCCTGTTTTAGCCCAACCTCAACAATGTCTCATGGACATCACCTCCTCTGTTCCTGAACTGACATCACTTCTGCTAGTCAAAATAGGCTAGGTGAATGGAACCAATGCAATTAGGTCTGAGGCAGACTAAGACATCTCTTTGCTTTTCACATTACCTGCTTATAATGGGAATTTTATCAAGATTTTATAATGACCAAAGTGCTTTCAAGTCTGTTCAGCAGGTGGCCGTAAGTGCTGGCCGGTATCCCAAACACATTTTTGTTTTATAAAAATGCAAATAAATAAACAGGGTGTCCCTTGAGAGCTGCTTTGTGTTCCTTAAAAGCTCTGGCTTAGAAAGGGGGATGGTAAGGTGTGAAAGTTTAACAGGTCTTAATTCTGCTGTCATTCCCATGGTGGCACCAGGTGTTTCAGGCCGGGAGAACTGCACCCTGGGGCAGGGGAGATCTGCACCCTGGGGCAGGGGAGATCTGCACCCTGGGGGAGGGGAGCTGGGCTATGGAGCACTGCTGCTTTGCGCCAAACAAGGAGAACATCTGATGTGCCTCGCACACCAATGCCACCAGATAAATAAATAACAACGGTACCATCTCCTCAGGAGCGGGGGTGGTGTTATTAAGGGTGAAATCCTGGCCTTTTACAGTCAGTACCAGACTTCTACTTCACATCAGCCAGACCTGAATTTCACCAGAGCGGGATTTATTTGTGTGTTGACTTTCTCCTCAGTAACTGTGCTATACTGAGAAAGCATCCTTGATAGTCAGAACAGTGAACATTTACTCACTTGAATAGACCCATTGATTTAATGTCCCAGTTTGCTACAGGGAATGTAACTTTAAGAGTAGCTCTGTGGCTTTAAATTCCAGTAGCATATTTCAACGGGCTTCAAGGGGCTGAAAGCGAAATTTCCAAGGAGAAACAACATCTTTTGTGATGACAGAATTCTGCCGTGGGAGTCTCTGGGTTAAACACACCTGTGAATGTGGACAGTAGGGAATCTGAGGTGTAGTTTTGAATGCAGTTAGACCTGTCTCTTGAAGCTGTTCCTTCATTATAAAGAAATTGTTTGGATTTTTACTACTTTCTTGAATAAATTCAGAGCAAAACCAATCCATCAAAATTATCATGCTCGAATAAAATATAATTGCTGTAACCAGGAGCAGTTAAAAGAAAGTGATGGCTAACCTCATACCCATCTGGTTTTTATCTCCTGACCGAGTCACCTAGTTTCTTCTAAACTAACATATCTGGGAGTTTTCTGCATCTGTAATGAGATGCTTCACCCATTGCTGCTGACATAGTGGCAAGAGCTGTGAGGAAATATTATCTGCATTATAAATTTGAAGATTACATAAAGCATAATACTAGTATCTCCACTGAAATTATTGCAACATATGTTCTAGTGTCCTGAAGCACCAGAGAAGTAGAAAGTTTTCTACTACTGAAAACCCTTAAATACTCCTTAGTTTCTTTTGTGTAATCTATCCAACCCAGAAGCTGCAGGTATAATTTGACACAAATGTTTGGGATTTTGGAAGGATCAGATCCTAAAGGAGATTTTGAGAGGATATGTCTGTGGTAAGGACTTGTTTCCAGCTCTACAGGAGCATCTCCATGGGTACCAGCCATCCCCTGTGGCAATGACCCAGTGTGCCAAGGCTGTGGCCGAGGACACCAGTGGGGTTTACAGGGATTCAAGGGCAGGACCAGAGCTGGGAACTGCAAAGCATCTGTGGGACAAGCTGTCTACTGGGACTGAAGGCAGACCTCCAGATCAGCCCAGACAAAACAGTACAGCTCGTAGTAGAGAGGATCGGCCTTAAATGTGCTATTATTGTGTCACTGAATGGAAAGCTCTATCTGAGTCTCTGCTTCACATAAATTGTGCTGGTCTGCTTTCCCGGGTTCACCACTGGCCCTTCTCCTGAAGAAAGATTTCCTTGTTCACACACAGTCTCAGAGAGCTGGGGACTGGAGGAAGTTCAGCTTTTTAAGGCAACCTAGAGACTTCCTGGTTTAGTTTTCCCAGTTTCTTGCTGGGGGCTTAGACCAATAAAATTATTTCTTGTGAGGGGTTGTGTATAGCTTGAACACTGCCCCTTAAGTTGCTGTTAACTATAATTCTATGAAATCAATGTCACAATCATTAATGTAATTTAATATTAATAAATCCCAATGATAGGTACAAAATATCTGGTAAGAACATCCTTTATGTTGAAAGTCTTGGTTTTGCTGAAGTTCTTTGGCAATATCAAACTATAGATATACATAAAACTCCTGTAAGCTATGGCATTTTCTGTGGTGCCCACATGACATGTAATATGCAGTAGATTACAGTGTAAAAAATATAAATATTCACAATATATCGATTTTTTCAAGTCAGGAGAAAGAATTAAATCAAAGTAATTCAAAGCTAATTTAGAAATAGTATGTGAAGGCATACAACCTTAGATTCTTGATATTTTTTTGCTAGAATACAATACTCTGTTTCCCAAAATACAACTTTTTCTTAAAATCTTTTTTTCCTATATTTCATTGCTACATACTTCTTGAATTACTTTGTTGAAAGAATGTTATGTTTGAAAACAATGCATTTCTGAGTATATCACAAAAACATCTCTCCCTTTCCTTATGAAATACCTTTACTCAAAGCATGGAAAGCAGGCAGTAAATTTTAATGTACTGGAGTATAAGATAAGCATGGTCCTAGTTTGGGGTTCAAAAGTCTATCAGGGCAGTATTCTGTTTCCAACAAAAACTGCCTTAAGCATACACTACAATTTACATGAGAACACAGTAAAATATCTGACAAAATGGTTATTGCTGCAAAATAAATCTCATCTATGAAATACATCTAGCTGTTCCTATTTGTCTTTGCAACAACACAAATCGATGTTTGCATGAATATGAAAAGCCCAAACTGCATTTTATCCAACTTTTATTTATTCTAACTATGCCCTCTGAAATCACTGAAATCAGGAGACACCCCCCACCGCCCCCCCACAGGTGACTGTGGGTCAGGCTTGCATACAGCTGGGTTGGAGAATTCAACAGAATTCTTTTCTTATGGTTCCCCTGACAGGTCTATTTCTCTTCAGTTGTTTAAGCTTCACACCTACATCACTGATGGCTAAAACTGCAGGGGAGTTTAACAAAGTTTTGTCTAGACTTAGGTGGTATGCTTTAAATATGTGCATGACATTTCTTATTTCCTTTTCCTCAAAAAGTATCTGCATTTAAATCATTTTTACACCAAAAATCATTCCAATCTGCATCTTTATGTTTACATTTTAAAAAAAGAGTGCAACTTTATATTTCCTTAAAATTAATTTCTGAGAAACATTTTAACATCAACCACAAAAATTATCATTAAGTTCAAGCGTTAACACCCACTGAAATGAAGGGGAGTAGACTTTTCTCTTCAAATATAACATACCTTGTTTTCTGTAGTTTAAAAAAAGACAATTATGCATGAGTTTCCAGCAGCTTCTACTGGTGCATATTCAGAAGCTCTTTTTCAGAAGCATGAAAACTTGAAACATGTATTTTAAAAAATGAAAGCACGTGTGGTGTAAAATCTGAATCTGTCACAGGAACTAGATAAATAGCTCAAGTGGGCCAGATCTAGCCAATGAACAGAGTGTTTGACATCAGTGATTTATACTATTTCCCTTTCATGTTATAATAATTGTCACGAACTGAATTTATGTTGTGCCATTTCCTGTTCTAGCTGCAATCTTTGCTTCAAGAAAAAAGGTTTCAGAACTTTAATGCCTTCACTGTTCTTGGAAAGATAACAGTAAACGAGACTATTTTATGATTTCATTGCTTGGTTATTCATGTTCGTTCTTTCTATAGCCTTCAGGGAGAAATAGAAGGAAGGGGTGAGACAAAGAATTGGTTTCCCACCGAAAACACAAAGAATTAGATTGTTGATGCTGAAGGCAAAAAGCGAGCAGGAGAAAATGATGCTCCCCAAATTACTCCATAACAGGAAGCCCTATAAATGTCTCCCATCCTTCTGCTAGACCTGCATCAATTTGCAGTGCGAGCCGCAGAAAGGGCAGATGCTGGATCAAAGGGGAAACGTTTACCTAAACAATGACAAAGCACTCTCCCAGCTCCTTTCACCCAATATGCCAGATTGCACATAGCCATTACTTGCTAACAGAAAGGCAGAAGATTCCTATTAAGCATGGTGTTGGCTGATAGCAGCAGGAGCAAATAGACAGTGAGCATGAGAAGGGAAGTGAATGCCTGATAGGAAGTCGGTCCAGAAGCCAGCATGAAATCATTAAGAATGTGTATGTTTCACTGCAATATCTAACGTGATGATGTTATCTTTGCTGACACGATGTGTACCTTTCAGCTCTAGCATGGAACTCTTCCTACTGAAGTGAGCATTTCTGGGAGTGAAATGCATTGCCTCATAAAATTCCACAACAAACAGCAAATAAAGTGTCCTAGGCATTCTCCTGTCACCAGGGCAGGAAAGAAATACAAAAGGGAATTTAGTATGTATTCTATAGACTTGAGTTAAAGTAGAGGCCAAACACAGCCAAAATTGTGATGCTTAATTCATGAAAACCTAATATCCCAGCAAGAAATGCAATTATTATTAATTCAAACAGGATTTGAGCTACTGGGTTACCTGCTGTATCCAACTCTCTGCCTTTCAGGGAAGCAGATATTTCTCCTCTGAAAGGAGTCACGGAGACACATTCAGGTATGTATTTAACTAGCCAGACTAGGAAAGGGAGAAAGTCCCCAAGACAGTTTTTGCAGCACGTTCTGCTGCATCTCCCCCTTTTCCTTCCATAACATAAGCAAGAATGTGGAGGGGACGTGCGACTGATTGACTGTGCTGGCAATGTGCTCCTCAGGCTGTTGGAGGTGAGGGCAGACCTGGTGGCCAGGAGGAACCAGGGGGGACTAAGAGCCAGAGCCACGTGTCTGCAGGGACACACCAGCACAGCCTCTCCCCACGCAGAGCACTGGAGGATGGGGAAGGTTTGGGGTGTAGATGGGTGGGAGGGGAGATGGGTGAGCACCTGGTCTCCTCCCATCTGCAGAAGCAAGGTGAAGCCAGAAACAACACAAGCAGCAGTGTCACCTCCAGCTGTTTCAGCTGCCCTTTCTGTCTGCCTTGCAGGATAAAGTTCTTTCAAACAGAATGCTCCATTACCTGAATATGATGAGAAGGGAGGCTGTGGAATTTTTGGAAGGGATTTTTTTCCTGACCATCCCAGGGAGCACTGGGCCCATCAGCTGTACTCTGCAGAGCTACTCTGCATGTGGATAGTAAATTTGGGAGGACTTCAGATTTACCATGTGGCAAAGGCCACCTGCTCCATGCATAGTTGGTATGTGTGATGCATTCTGGTTACACATGTACAGATGACTTGCCTGGAGTCACCCTTTCTCTGGAATTTTGAGGGATGCTCAGAAAGAAACCTGCTAAGATTTGCTGCTCCGTGGGAACCACTGAACATGTGGGAATCCTGGATGGATGGCAGAGTTAAATACCACCAACATGTAACTTCTTCCAGAGAGAAATATATTCTTTATCTGTAAAACCTTATTGATTTCCTCTTGATTTCTTTCAGTTTATCTAGGGCATAGGTATCAGCGAATCACAATCCCCACCCTCTTCTAGAAAATGACAGAAATGCTCAAGAGAATTGAAGGAAATTTAGATAGCTTGGACTTTCTACCGCACCCACCTTCAAAAAGACCACACTGTGCCTTTGGATCAAAGGTCTGTAGTGATACAGCTTAGCTCTAAAGCCTTGGTGCCGTATTTATGTGAACACTTTCATAGCACTGATTACTTTGACCCCAATGTGGTTTATAAGGTTTTCTTAGCCTACTTTGGAGGATGCTCACAACTCTTGTTCTGACCATTCTCCTGACCTTTCTTTGATCTCAGCTGCACTGAAAATAATAAGAGCAGAATCAGAGGAATCTATCCTGGATGGATTCTGGCTACACATCCCCAGTTTCAAACACCGATAAACCTTGTCCCTTCAGCCAGAATTACTTTGAAATTGCACTGGAACAGGATACTAAGGTTCAGAGTTCCACTAAACCAGTGTCCCCATTCTAGTGAGAGGATGTGGGAGGTGACAGGCTCACTGCTAGGGATGGCCTTTGTCAGGCTCCTAGGGCACAACTGGCACCCTCGTAACGCAGCTCCGATGGAGTATCACAGCAGAGAAAGAGTCCCTTGCTCTCACACGGTTAAAAACCTCTCTCAATTTTGAATGCACAGCTGAATAAAGTGCCTAGGTTTACAGACACTTCTTGTATTAACAGCTCACATTAAGGGAAATGAAATCTAGTTGCTGAATCCTTTTCCAGGCATAGCTCATTTTTATAGCTGCTTAAGACATCCATGCAAAGCACAGTTGTAAGTGATCTGTTTTGCTCTTCCTTCCAAGCTAAATTGGTCAGACCTAAATTGGTGGCACTTGTCTCTTAAGATGCAAAGTGGAGTTAAGAAAGGAGTACGACGAGGGACACAACCTTTTACCTGCTTTGTGTTTCCTACTATGGACAAATAACTTGATTTTTTTTCTTTAAAGCTTGCAGCATAACCTCCTCATTATCACATTTGTTGAAACAGATGGGGAAGCATTTGGAAGGGCTGCTTAGAAAGCGGTGCTTTCTACAAAAAGAAAGTTGTATTTAAACACTGTTATTCAAGTTGTTGGGGAGGCAGCAATCTCAGCTTCCCAAATCTGATTTATTTGCATAATTTGCCTTTTGTTCTTTGGATTTCTGCTTGCTGCTCACATTCCTACCTAGCTCTCTACAACTCCTCTGTGCGGGATATCTTTGAGATAATCAGACTCGCTGACTTACGTTCACGTATTTTCACAGCCTTAATTCCCAATACTCATTTCACAAATCATAGTTTACACTTTTTTTTTTTGGTGTGTGTGTATGACTTCACTTGGTCTGGATTTCCATTTTCTGAAAGATAACTGTTCACTTGAATAACCTCTTGAGTTTCACAATTATCCCATAATGTTCTATAGTTCTTTTGCTTTCCTGCTTCTTTTCTTTCTTCTACTTTATTCTTTTTACATGCCTTCTGTGACTGTTAAGAGATACTCTAAGACTTTTAATTTTGCTTCTTTTGATTTTAAAGCTTTTTTTTTTTTTTTGAATGGGGAGGCAGCTGGTGTTCTGTGACAAGAGCAGTAATTTTCTTTCTAATGAATAGTTTATTTGAGGAAAAATGCAATTCTGGTTGTCCCAAATCTATTAACAAATTTAGGTCAAATTCATGAAATAGTTTTGGCTGGAAAACCAACAACTTTTACATGTTGCATTAGTAAAACTGCTGGATAAGGAATCAGCTACCTTTCATCTGCTGGTTTTGAAGCACTCTCAACTTTGATTCTCTGAATTTCCTCTTTTTGAGGGATGCTGACTGAGCTTCTCAGCAGAAGGCTTTAGTCTGCACCATCTCACACTCTGCAGCAGTGTTTTAGGTGGGTCCCCAGACCCACTCTTGCACACACTGCATTCTTGTTGACTCCAGGCATATTTAAGTAGTTAATGGAAAATGTATCTGCTCCAACAGGTGGGACTCAGGAAAACACAGATCAAAATTAAGTAAAACCATGTGGCAGAGAGCTCCATATTGGAGAGGGAAATGTAAGGTCAAGGTTCCATGGTGAGGGAAGGATCGCATCTTCTTTAGTCAGCCCAGGACCATTCTATTAAACCTCCTCCTATGACAGTTTTGAGATTTTAATTTTGGGATTTTGCTTGCTTTTTGGACTAATTAATTGACAAAACCAAGTTCAATATTCTGTTAAATGCCAGATTATTCTGAGGTTGTTTCTTGCTTATGGAACCAGTTAGAGTACACTCCCTGCAGCATATCGGATTAGTTATGACTTTGTCCCGATATGATAAATGATTTTACTGATTAATCAGTAAGCCATGTCTACCACAGGATCAGACTGAAAAATGTGCATGTGGTCTTGGACCTGAAATTCATACAATGTAATGGGTTAACATGACCTAATTTGGCCTCTGACTGACAAATAATAACCTTTGAACTGCTTTGGTTCATACCTTGTGTTTTCTGGAGATTTTCCATTTCTTCAGTCAGATTTAAAAAAAAAAATATTCTGTTGCTTATGAAAAGGTCCATCATCATCATCATCATCATCATCAGATAGGGTGGCCTCTTTTTTTTGTTTGCTTTGATTCCTGGCTTGTTAATACCTCAGTAAGGACAGCAGAGTTTTTACTGTTTCTAAAGTGTAAAGGGAAACAAGTATCTTCTTCAGTACAAGACTTTAAGATCAATGTTATACTAATTAATGTATTGGTTAAGTTGCAAGTTGTTTTTCATTCTTGGCTAACACCAGTTTGGCAGGATCTTGGCATCTTCTCCTGCTCCCTGGTTCTGTGACTATTTATTTCTTTAACTATCAGTACTATAATTTTATTACAGTTCAGAAATATAATGATTTTCTTGCGAAGTATTATTGTTTCACTTCTTGCAAATGTCTGAATTATTTTTTTCTAACTCCAGGTCTAGTGGAATGCTTCATGTGGAGCAAACCTTAATATCAAATGCCTGAAACCTACTGTCCATTGGTTCTCCTGACCATGTCTATCTACACCATGTTCTGGAAAAGGGCATGCCCTGGCTGTGTTCATAGCATGCTGGCCTTGGTCCCAAGTCTCCTCTGAGTCCTGTGATGTGATCCCATGACTACCACACCTGGGTTTTTTCAACCAAAGTACCTGAAACGGCGTGTAGCTGTGCTGTGGAGGAGTCTTCGCTTTGCACCGTGAAACCAGTATTTGTACTGCACACCCTGGAATGAGGCATGATACCATATAGGGGTGTTTAAGGATTCTGCCCAGATGGCAGCAAGACCCTGAAGCATATAGTTGCAGTGAAAAACCTGAAGCACACAGCCTACAGAGGATGGTCCCTGAAGTGCTTGGTGACTAAGACTTGAAGGGCTCTCAAAGAGAGCATGGCCATGGGCCAAGTCATGCCAGTGGGTGTTCTAGCCATGAAATGTCAGGAAAGAGGACTTCTCCACTGGTGGAACTTGTCCCGTGGCCATGTTTCATATAGCAATAAGAAACAGCACTAGGTGCTTACATAACAAAAAAAAAATCTGCTAATTTTACATCTTATAATTTCTTTTGTCCCTCTCCCATTGCTGTGTTCATCAAGAAGGATGAAATCAGTTGTGCTCTGGGACTCATTCTACTTGTTTCTTGAAACAGCTTGAGTGTTTCTTTGCTCTAGGATGGAAATAAGACCAGCTGTGTTTCCAAGTGTTGTTAGTTTGAGACATCAAAATTACTTGTCTGATGAGCTATCTAAGCACTATGTGTAGATACTCAAAACTGTTCTTTGTCATTATTTTAACAGACTTTCTTGACTCTTTAAGCAGCCCTGTTCCGACTTACAGGTAGCTCCAACTCTCTCCAACCTCACAAGGCATGTGTGAAAACTGACTATCGTGTTCATTGGGTTTGTGTATGTGAGGTTGGTGCCAGTTTACCTCAGGATAATTTAGAGTGTTTTGCTTCCTGTCCGGCCAGTTGACATGGCCAGAGCAACATGATCCAGTTAAAGATGTCCCTGCTTACTGCAGGGGGGTTGGATTAGATGTTCTTTAAAGGTCCCTTCCAAACTAACCATCCTACTAGAACCATCCTATGATTCTGTGAGTCTATGCCCAGTACAAACCTGGAGCCCCAGGCCAGGAATGTGTCCATAGCTGTGCTTCTTAGTAGAACAGTGGTACCTGTTTGGGATGGTACTGGGCATCTCCATTTCTGCTCTGCTCTTACTGCAAAGACTCTGAGCAAGGTTAACATGTAGTGACAGCCAGTAACTCCTGTCCCCTATCAAAGCCCTAGTGCCTGGAGCACTCTGCCAAGAATTGAAGACCCTGTTTCAGCATCCTCCTTATCCTGAGGACATTTTGGCCCACAGAGGTCAGGATTTAGAGAATGATGTAATTGAGCAGGTACATACATGCAGGTCTAGAAGGTTTTTTGAATAATTGAGCTTTCAATCAAAAATTGTCAGAATGAGAGGTTTAGTCTATTTCATAAATTTTCTGACTTGATTTTATTTAAAATTTTGCATTACAAGTTTTAAATATTTATTAATTTAGAGTATTTTTTGTCTCTGGCAAAATATATCTTTGTCCTCTGGCGCTACATATTTTAGCATATTTTCAATGTCAGACAGTAGTGAAGATAAACTCCTTAGAAATGCTCTCTTTCAATTATTTTTATTGGAATTTCCATTCTGCAAACAAGTAGAAATCACAAAATACTGATTTCAAAAGATTACTAAAAAAAAAAAGGTTTAGAACTTCCATTAGGTGGAAATTTTCTTTTTTTTTTAAGGAAGTGACCCAAGCTGGGCTGAGCAAACCATTCTCCTCGGTGGTGAACCCAAAGTGGCCTCAGATCCCCATGTCGTGACACGCTGAGCTATGCTGTCTGGATGTTGGGCAGCCACTGCTGCTGATGGCTCCTTCAGTGACTTGTACTACTGAGAGCAATGTACACTACACGAGCATCCTTTCAGATGAGAGGGTAAGGTTTACATGTGTCTATGTACAAACAATTTTAACAGCAACTTTTTCCTGTGTTCTCTTTTTTTTTTTTTAATATCAAAGAGAATGATCATACCCTGGGAAGCACAATATTAACTTCTGCTTTTAATAAAAGGTAAATACAGAAACAAAATGCAAATTAAAAAAAAAAAAAGTCAAATCTGCCACAAATGTTCTGAGATCTGGTAAACATTTCATTCCTGGATTGTATAAAAATACAACAGCTGACAAAGATGTTCATTATGGGAAAGACTGACTGAGGAAGGCTGAGAAAAATGTGGGTGAAAGGCTCTTAAAAAGACTCCTAAATTTTAAAGCCTACTGAGTAAAGCAAATAGCATGGATGCCTCCCCTTCGATGTGTGCTAATAGTGTAAGTGCTCTCTTGTCCAGTTATCCTGAATTCTTCCTAACTGTTAAACAGTTGGGTTTTTCTCCCCTGTTGAGTTTGGAATAACCTTTGCCTTCAGAATTTTTAAGTCTAAAGGCAGGAATTCTCTTTTTTGCCTGTCTCCCAGCCCTGAGTATCGGTGCTGTCACCCAGCATCCCCTGAAGACAGGCACAGGCACAATGGACCTTGTGGAAGATGGAGGGCTGGATCATGCAATGCCTCCCTCTGGGGTTGCTGTTCATACTCTGCTTTGTTGCAGCAGTTGTGCTAAGTTGTGTTCACAACAAAGGACAAACATGCTTCTGCAGAGCTAGGAGCCCACCAAGCTGATCCAGCAAAGCAAATACACAAGCGCAGAGCCGCGTGTACGTGTGTGAGCATCAGGCAGGGGAGCAGAGCCACCGCGGCGTACGGGGCACCTCGTGTGCTTAAAACAGGCATGGACTGTGTGTTTAGTGAACCATGTCACATTCTTGTTACGGGCTAAAAATTCCAAAGTAAAATGTGTAGACAAGCCTGGTGTGAGAGCCTATTTAAGGAAATTGTCTCCGAGTCCTGGAGCCATCTGTGATATAAAAGTATACTGCACGGACTCCTTGAATAAAAGGATTCACTGGCAGGGCTTGCTGGAAATCACAGTGAGAGATGCTTTTCATACAGCAGGCCTATAGATCTTCCACATGATGAATCCGATTTACTAAGAACGTCTGCTGTTTGGAAGTGACTTCAGGCCTGAAGAATGTCTTTACTGGGGGCCTGATTTGATCCGGGGAAGGGAGCGGGGGGGTCACATGCTGCTGGAGTAGACTTGATGTGCTTTTGGGATGACCTCTAGAAATAATAATCATAGGCAAGAACCAGTTAAAGGGCTGTAGGCTAGTACCACTTGGAAACTAATTACAGCTCTGGTTGTGAGCAGCGCTGAAGCTTCCCTTGTAGGCTGGAGCACTGATTTAGTTGGTATGTTAATACGGAAGTCTAAATTAAATCAGGCTTGTGTCAGTGCTATCGAAGAGGCACATTCACTTAGCCATGCAGTTTTATAAAATGCAAAGAAAGAAAACCATATGGCAGATTAGGGCAAATTGCTTTAAAATTGTGGCCGAGAGCCAAGGGAGAGAGAGCGAGCATGAGAGACCATTCACGTCTGTTTGAAATATGCCCACTTTCACTCTGCTGCTTTACACACTTGGAAGTGGGAGGCTCATTTCCCTGTGATCTGAAATGTATTAAATGCTCCACACACAGAGAAAGTAATGTGTCCAGTATTTGTGGAAGTTACAATAAATACTTCTTTTTTTTTTTTTTTTGTTACATTTGGATCGGATTTACTGCTGCATGCTGAACAAAAGAGCTCAGTGCAAGCCCAAGAGCATCAAGGGGGGAGTGAACATGTGTAGTAAGCAACACTTAGTAGACAGTCCTGAGTATTGTTGCTGCATGTATAGCACAACTGTGGCTACAAGATTTATGCAGGAACGGAGATCATGCAGCACTGAAAATAAATATAATAATGATCCCTGCCCCAAAGAGCCTTCAATGTAGTTTTATCTTCTGAGCCATGAGAAGCTGCAATAAGGAAGTGAAACAGAAAGGACAATAAATAAATGGCAGTTTGAACACCTCTTTGATCTTAATAACCTGGAAAGGTGTCCTAGCACTTTGTCATTCAGAATTAAGGAGGAAAAGATTGTATTTTCCTTGTAGGAGCTTGGATTTGCCCCACGGTTCCTCTGAGTCATTGCACTAGCCTTCTCTAGACACTCCATGGATTCCTGGGACCAGGAGGAGTCAGGCCCCTGAGGAGCCAATACTCTGCATTGGCTGATCAGCCAATGAGTACTGAAGGCACAGTGATGGCAGAGTGCCCAGGTCGTTAGCAGTGCTCACTGCTGTGGCCAGAGGTACCCTCCAGGTTGCCAGAAGAACACACATCACCGGGATCCTCTGGATGACAGAGCTTCTCCTCTCTATCCTGCAGGTCTTAAACCCTGCTTCTTAGGGGACCGCCAAGCCAAAAAACTCAGAAACGGCAGCTTCAGGGGGTCGCAAGTCCACATCTGTGTAGGGCTTTGATCTTATTTTTGTTTCTGAGGTCTGATCTCCTCCAACTGTGGTCAGGGCTGTCCAGTCTGTGTCCAAGAGGACTATCACACAAGCCCCTGAGCAGTGAGGGTCATCCTGCGTGCTATGGAAATTACACGTGCCAGCCACTATAGCGGGTGGTTGAATCCAGGTGTCCACTGAATCGATAAGGCAAAAGAGAGATTCCTCTATAAAACACTTCAACAGTGCTACAGCTCGAGCTGGGTGCATCTGAAGAGGAACATCAAACAAAGAATTATACCTTTCCATTCTAATTTCCCCACCCCTCATGCAACAGTTCAGACCAGTAGTAATATTAGAGTCTGGGATCTTCCTGATCTTCATTGGGTCCCTTCACTGGGTCTAGGGGAGCCGTTTCTTTTCTTATCTCGAAGGCTGCAGGTTCTGTTAATGAATATAGCTTCCTTATCTGCTGGCTTGAACCAGTTCTGTGTCCTTCCTTTACTTGACTAGGTAAAAGTTCAACATATCTAGGTGAAAGTTCATGACTTGCGGCCTGATTGAGCTACTGATGCCAAGCAAGTTACGCTAAATGACTTCTGTACAAGTAGTGTGGCAAATCCCACGACACAAGCCAGCTCAGCACCACCCTACCACCACGACATCCCCACCAGCCTGCAAGCTGCCCCCAAACCAGCACCCACCTCTCTGCTCCGAGCTTCAGAAGATCTCAGTCTAGCTGTGGAAAATGCTCTCGCAGGCCTCACGCGGGGCTGCGCTGCTCCGCCGTTAGCTACCAGCGTGGGGTACCCAGCAGATCCTGCTCGGGTTGCCATGGTAACTCTCTCTGCGCACTTCTAGTCTCACTTACAGCCTTCATTACATTTAACATTCAAAGAGACATTGATTAAAACATGACATTCCTAACACACCGAAAAATCCATTTTGTACAAAACCCCATTATGTGGCATAAGACAAACTGGTTGATGGCCAAATTAGTTAATAGAAATTTCAGATGACATTGGAACAGACCACAAAAGGATGAATTCATATAAAGTGAAATGTCTCAGTGAGCCTCTCACAAACTTAGCGATGCAGGCTGGAGACATGTGGTACTTGGGTGTTTCGGGGATGTCTCACATAAAGTATTCCTCTTGAATCCACATTTAACTTGAAGTGACCCCATTTAAACCCTTCCCAGTGGTGACCTTAAAAATATCGAGGTACTGTTGAACCCAGATATTTCTCTATTCAGGGAGGAAGCAGTAGTATCTTGAATGACAATGGGTGTCTTTTTCCCTCACTAACTCCCATCCCTCCACCAGCTGGATCTTGCTGAGGATTAAGACTTGGTGGTCTGTGATGGAAATAGCAGTGCAAAAAGGTTGAGTTTCCAGCTGTGGTTCCTTCCCTGAGCCTCGCCCCCCCATCCCATCCCATCCCATCCCTTCAAAATATCTTTGTCCAGGAGCTGCTATCCCAGGACTTTCTACTCTTCACTTACTGTCCAACGAGATTCTTTTCTCCTACCTTTGGGCTGACAATCTCCACTGACCTGGACACTGCACCACAGCAGAACTTAGCTGGGGAAAGGGAGAAAAGTGGCAGAGACCTCACAGAGACAATGGTGTCCTAGTGTGGGATTGGGACAGAGGTCTGGGTCAGAAGGTCAAGGCAACCTGGTAGCACAGAATGAGCACAGCTAACAGCAAGAGTACCACAACTGAAATAATAACTAATAAAATGTGGAGGTTTGATACAATACATGCTGAGAACAGCAGAACAATCATGGTCCAGTGCACTGTTCAATCCCATAATGATACTCACTTTTGTCTACCTTCTGCTTCTGCCTCACTCTATACCTAAGTACCAGGGAGAAATCCTTGAATTTCATGGAATCATAAAACCAGCTCCCACCCAAGGCGATGCATCCTTTCAAGCAGAACATAGTCATGGGTCTGGCTGGACACCAAAGGGTCATCTAGCTTGCTGTTCCTCAGCTCCTTTTAACCCTACTTCCAGATCACCTTTTTGAAATCATGCCAAGGACAATCTAGTACAGTGTGGCCATGATGGTTTTCATTTATATCCGATTAAAATTCAGCTACCCTGGGAACAGTCTACAGTGAGTTTTATTTTTCCCCATTTTGTTTGCATGCCTGGAAATATATGTGTGTACATTTTTATTTAAAAGCTTTTGAAGTTGTTTCAAAACAATTGTGAAATCACCTTGTGAAGTCTTACAGGTCACCAAATGGCCCACAGATCACAGCTCAAGAAACATTCACCCACATTTGATGTCTATATTGGGAGATGGCGAATTGCACCTTAAGGCTACCTCTACACTAACAAATTAAATGTGGCCAGGAAACAGTGCCGAGCGCTGGAATTCAACCACCCCTACCAAAACACAGTTAGAGCAGCTTCTGGCACAGCTTTGGCCTGCACCAGTTGTTGCTTTATCAAATAACTGCTGGGCACAGCTCAGAGGTCAGCATGCTTGAGGAACACCAATTTTCTGCATGGCCACTCTGTTTTGGAAGGTAAGAGAAACTGCAGGCACAGACCTAGTCAAAATAATTGGGTTTGGCCTCACTAAGGGAATAAGGCTGGTACCATTTGTGTTACTTGCACATATTTTAGTTGGTGTGGTAGACCCTTGAATGTGGTTAGATGAAATACAGACCGGTTGAGTGTCCTCCATCGCCAACTCCACTGACACATTTTACCCTGTCACCTGTCACTGCAACATCTGAGTATTTCCTAATAGCTCAGTAGGAGTGATAGAGTCTCAGCCAGATTTCATGGTCTCTAGGATCAAACTGTTATGCACAGTGTTTTCATAAGGCATTGCCTTCTCTGTAATAGGTTTAACTAAGCATTTCTTTCATGAGATTGAAAGGTGTACCAGAAAAGCCAGTATCACCTTTATGAATTGAGTTTGCTCTCATTTTAGGTCACATTCTGCATTACTGTCTAGGGTAGCAATACAGGCTTTCACTGCACTTACAGACCTTGGCAATCTCCTCCAGAGAGTGATTCCTCCCAGACAAAGCAGACATTTGGGAGATGTAGGAAACGTTTACAGACCCTTCCTGTGGTCAGAAAGAGACATGAGATCAAATTTCAAGGTGAAATAAATTCAGTCATGTAGTACACATTTCAAACCAGAATAGTGAGAAAGGGTTTCATAAAGGAAGTGAACAACTGAAACAGAAGAAGACCATTTAGGAAGGCAATGCTATCGAGGTGGTTTCCCCTGTACTTTGCTTTCAATTAAGCTAAACGCTGCATGATTTTATCTCCATAGCAATGAAAGATAACCTTATCTAAAAGATTGAGAAACAATGTCTTTGAATCTTGACTGCACTTCAGCTTTCTACATAAAACATGTACATTTACATCCTTCTACATTGTGTGCAATTCATTCTTTCAAGTATTAGTTGTTTACAGCAAAGGGTCTGTCTGGTTTTGTTCAGTGAACAGTGCAAGAGCGTCTCCATGGTCAGTTGTTCTTCAAGGTGGTACCATGAATAGCTAGAAGTAAATAATAACCTGTGTCTTTCCTCTCTCTGCTTTGCATAGCTAATGATGTAGTTGCTCCTTAGCTATTTTCTCAGAAGGATTTTCTATGATCATGCAAAACACACAGGGAAACAAACAACTCCGTAACTCCATACCTGCTCAGATTTTCATCTGCTCCCAAATCATTCTTTTATATCTTGAATACATCTTCTGTGTTGCCTTTACTTTGCAATTGAGCAGAAAACAAGATTTATCCAATTGCCAGATTAGTCTTGTGTGTAGCATGAACATAGTTCAAGAGCCCTTATCAGCTTTTGGAGCAGTTTATCTCAGAGAGTTCAAATAGTGACCGTTCATTATGCTGCAGCTGTATTCTCACAGAATGCAAAGGACTCATGAGTTCCAGTGCAAACACATGATCTTTCTTGGTAAAGAAAATGCTACTTTCTGTTGATATTTTCAAATGGAAATTAATGAGGAAAAGAAAACAGGACTTGGGCAGATGCTGGGGACAAGCTGAATGCTTCTTATTCTCCTTCAGAACATCTGTCAGACTCAATGCCAGGAGCGATCCTCACCGAAAAGAAATGGTGTTTCCATGCCATTTTTCAAACTTGATTTTTAAAACCTTAGAATTCTTGATCTAGCTGTGAAAATGCCAAAACCTGAGCTACACCTCGAGCCATTGTAAACCTTCTCACCACGCTACGCTCAGCGCCCGAAGGCTGGACTACCTTGCCATGCAGAAGAGGAGCAGAGACCACCATGGCCAAGAACAGATGCTCCTATTAACAGGTGACAGGCCCAAAAAGATGCTGAATTGCCCACTGAGTTCAGCAGGAGCCAACACCACCCAGCATCTCAGCTGATCAAGTACTGGGAACTCGATGCTTGCAGCCTTTATTCAGCGCAGCACCCAGAGGCAGCGAGTCCTGTTCCTTTCAGCGGGGCTGCACGCATGAGTGAGCTCTGCTCAGGACAAGAGGGTTGTAAAAACGGGCTCAGCTGTGAAGCACTGACTCTCCTATTGTGATGAATGTCACCGGTGGGAAATCATTGTCATAGGACTCTGTAAGCCATGTCCCTCCATTATATCTGGTTTGAATATATTTGAATAAATTTAGGAAGCAATTCATTCAAGCAGTACACAGTACAACATAGACAATAAACAATAACAGAATGATTTTCAGACATTAATTGTACTCAAAGATTGAAGCAAAACCTAAGGATTTCCAGCCCTAGCAGTGCTGAGTCATTTCCATTCTCATAGGGCCAGCCTATGGGTGTGAAGGTGATGGACATGCTGTGTTGAACCCAACACACGCCTCTTTTTCCCCATTTTTTCTCTGGGACCAACTCCTTGCTTTTTCTTTCTGCATTCCCACTCTTTCTTTCATGCCTGCTGCAGGCTGTCAATGAGGTACTTGACCTTGCTCTGAGGGTCCAGGTATATACTTGATTTCCTGTGCAGCTGGTGCCAACACTGCTTCATGGATCACTTGACAGGGGAAATCCTGAAAGCCAGCCAGCTGGCATCATCTTTGCCAAAACCTAAAAATGCTGCTGTCTCAAACTTTTAAGCCCCTATCTGGTGGCTCATAAATCCTACACTCTTGTCCAGGCTAAGGCAGCACATGTGACAGCATGCAGCACACTTGACTTTGCTGGTGAAGGCAAAGGGGGAAAAGCTTTCCAGGGAAATGTGCTGCAGATGTAAAAGGCTGTGCACAATGTATTTTCATTGAGGCAACCTGGACTTCCCAGTAACATTTCAGTCTGAACTGTTTTTGTATGTGGTTGTTATGAGAGATTTACTCTGAAAAAAGGTATTTGGGGAAATAAAATGTTGGTTTTCTGTTTATTTCAGCCTGTTTATTCCCTGAATTTGGCAGCATTTTCTACACCGTCAGCAGTGTAGTTTCCTAAACCCTGGCAGAACTATTTTCCCCTATTGTCTGTTTGAGTTTTTCACACAGAAACAGGAAGGAGAATTTTTTAAAATTATTTTATTTTTCAAAGCTTGTGAAATAAAAACAACAAATTATTGTTATTCTTACCCTTCCTATTCTCACTCCTACAGCTTATTGCATTTTTATCACAGTACATCTGCAGACTCTCCCCACATTTTACCCACCATGCTGATATAGCTGTCTAGGTGAAGCTATGCTGGTATAATCCCCAGTGTAAACAGCTTTGCTCTGCTTTAAGCATAGCTTTTCAGTTTAAATTAAACCTCTTCTCAAGAGGCATAAACAGACCAAAAAATACACTCTGGTACTGGATTAAGACTGATCAGTTTGAGGTTTATTTGTATCCTACCCTCCAAGCCTTTTGCATATAGACCAGATTGTATCTGAAGCTCTTTTGAGAGTAACTGTGCAAGCTTATATGATGTTCTTTGGGCAAGTATAACCTGTTATTTTTCAGCTTCCAGGCTGAGAAGTAACACTCAGACATATTATGTGATGTTTAGTGAAAGTGAAATAAACTTCACTGAAATCCAGGAAAGTTGGTTTTAAGTGTGAAAGCAGGTAACTGTTATTCCTCTGGGAGTAGACACAATGAATTAATGTTGTTCACAGTTTAAAATGTAAACATATCTGAAATATATCGAATTCTATTACTTAGGAAGAGATTCTTTCCTGTGAGGGCAGTGAGGTCCTGGCACAGGCTGCCCAGAGAAGCTGTGGCTGCCCCCTCCCTGGCAGTGTTCAAGGCCAGGTTGGATGGAGCTTTGGGCACCCTGGGCTAGTGGAGAGTGTCCCTGACTGTGGCAGGGGGTGGGGACTAGATCTTTGAGGTCCCTTACAACTCAACCCATTGTATGATTCTGTGATACTATGATAGGCTGCTGCAACAATCCCTTACATGTTCTTTAAAGGAATATCAATAACTTCTTAAGATATGTATTTACTCCACCCCCCAAAAAAAAGAAACTACAAAAAAAAAAAGTGGCAGGATATTGTTTCTGTAAGTAGGTAGCAGCTAACAGCAGGTCTCCTTGACAGACCTTTTCTGCCTTCTGCAGAATTAACTGCCAGTGCTTTACCTCTGGCTTTCCTTTGACATCCCCATTGGCATGGGACAATTCTTACAAGAGAAGTGGACCACTGAAAGTATCCAAACATTAAAGGTTGGAGAATTTTTATGTCTCCTTGCTTGAGCCTAGCAGAGATCTGAACACATAAATTAGAATGTATCCAATATCACAGCTTCTCTGCATGTGAGAAAGACTGGAAACTGAAACCCAAACAATGCCTAGCTGTAAATATATGCATTTATGTATACTATACTTGAAGATCCATCAATATGTATGTCTGTTTAAAAGTGTGTGCATAATCTGGAATATGGGTTGTAGTTAGACAAAACTGGCTTTTGTAGTTGGGCTTGGAGCTGGCTGATTAATTCAATATGCTACCACGCTTCCAGGAAAGGCCTTTTCTCTAACAGTGCTATCCTGCTAGGGCAGATAGGGCTTAGCCTTGATGCCTCAGAAGAAGTATGTCCTCAAATGGGTTCCTTGTCCTATGTACAGCAGAGGTGGCATTTTTCAGTTATATCGAGGCTGCTTCATCAGCTGGGATTTATCAAATGCTCACATTCACCCCAAGCCTGGTTGACTCACCTGATTTTCACCCTGTACGTTGTGGTGTATGTCTGGAGAATTGTCTTTCTGAGATCTGCTCCTGCTTTCATTGACAGCAAACTCATTACTTTAAGAAAGACTGGGTTCTGGTTTCAGTCCTGTGAGATAACAAAAATAAGAATAAAGTATCTTACTGATGAAGTGTAGTTTTCATAGTACATGTACACCATATTTTGAGCCTTGACACAAAAACCAGTTATCAGTTCTTTATTATGCATCACCTAAAAGGGAATAGCAGCATGATGGATTTTAGGCACCAATAATGTGGAGAGGTAACAACCTTTAATTAGGTTTCCCTTTGTTCACCTCATGTCTAATGAAGCAGCAAATTCACAGTTCAGTAGCAAATGAGAGATAATGAAAAGAAAAACACTCATTTGTTTAACTTGTACTCATGTCTTTTTCAGATTAAAATCTTTTATTATTGTTTGCTTTTCACTTCTTTCAGAGGATGAAGAATAGATCTTGTAGACAAAAAAGCCCCAAAACAAGTACTCAGAGCTGGCACTCTGTCAAAACTTTCAGATTGAGAAAATCTCACATAAAAAGTTGGAACCTCTTTGGTCTTCAGTGTCTGTGAGAAGAAGAAATGCTCATTACCTTTTCCTAACATAAATCCACTGTTGGAGTCTAATAGGACAACTGGTTTGTATTCCATCTCCAGGGCAAGTTGACATTTTTGGAAACACCTCTTGATATGACACAATATAATCTCTGCATGTTAAGGACCCAGCTGATAGAAGTATAGGTGGCACTGTTAGGAGAAAGAAAATAATTACCTTCTCCCTCAGGAAAGACAACTTTCCCACATCCTGGAAATATTCAGATGCTTTGAAGGCTGTCTCAGGATACAACAGCAAGCCTACAATGCATATGGTATCCAAACCACACTGGAGATTTCTTGGCATTCCAGTGGTACTAAGCTGAACCACAAACCAACGTTTTCCCTATTCAGGCTGCCCCTAACTACATCTGCTGCAGACTTGTATGAAGGCTTTTCTCAACTTTGCACGTGTTTCAGCAACCTGTTCTTTCAATTATTGATTCTTATTTACTATGCACATTCAGTTTCCCTGTAAGAAATGTTATTTAGAATATTCTCATGTATATAGTATCTAGTTACCTCAAAATCTAAAACTCACATTAATTTTCAATTTATTAACCCTGTAATTAACCCTCTTGAAGTTTGGTAAATAGTATGACAAACTATGTCTTCACGTATCACAAGACCATAGAACATCATGTTAAATCTGGGGAGTGGTTATGACTGCATAACTGAAAGCAGAATCTATTCCTTTACATATAAGTTTGTTTATTATATTAAAAGAAAAATAAAGTCTCTTAGACATTTCTTCCTAAATCAAAATATATATTGCAGAGTAGCTTTTTGTTCAGTACTGTAAGGTTCAGGTTGTAATGGAAATGACCAGGGGAGATTTAGGGTAGACATCACAAAGAATTTCCTCACTAAAGGAGTTGTCAGGCATTGGAACAGGCTGCCCAGGGCAGTGGTGGAGTCACCATCCCTGGAGGTATCTGAAATGTGAATAGATGAGGTGCTGAAGGACATGAACTAGAGGAGGACTAGGCAGGGTTAGGCTGTGGTTGGACTCGATGATCTTACAGTTCTCTTCCAACCCAAGTGATTCTGTGATTCTATGACTGGGAATAAAACCAGAATAGAAGAGTTGTAGCTATTTTACAGGAGCCATTTTCAAAGTAGTTCTTACTGTGTGCATCACTAGTAAAATTGTTGCTTTGAGCCAGCTCTGCAGACCTGTAAGTGGAGATTATATAGCTTTCTGAGCTCCATAGGTCTCTCTGAGCATAAATATTCTTTCTTAGGGACTAAACATGTGTCCATGCTCTTCCTGCCTCATTAGGCTTAGTTCCTGACTGGAGAAAAATATTCAGTGACGGCATCATTTAAATATAGTAGGCTGTAGACCTTCAAAATGATAATTCATTCACAGTAGATGAAACAGATTTGTAACCTTTCTTATGCCCTTTTTATGGAAATGAAATACAAGACTGACTTAAAATAATTAACACACGAAAGTGAGGGATGATTTCCAGTTAAGAGGAATGTGTTGTTTCAACCCTGCTTTTTTTTCTTTTTTTTTTTTTTTTCTCCCACAGGACCTCATAGGTTAACATTTATACTATTATGTGTGTTATACTTAAGCTGTACTGTTTATGAGCTGTGGCCTTATTTGCTAAAGCTGAACATTTTCTTTAAAAAAGATAGTAAGTAAAACTGAGGTTACTAATGACTGTGGCTTGAGAGACATGTTCTCCCACAATGATAACTGAATTTAAGTTGTGAGTACAAAAGTATGTAGCACAATTTCAAGAAACTGTATAGAAATTCTCTCCCTCAGTTTTTCCTACATGACCCTTAAAATATTCCCTCAAGACTTAATTTTCTCTGCCATGAGGGACAAGGACTTGTAGTGCCAGTGCTGTAAGAAAAATGGAGTTCCAAGAGATATTTAAACTCACAGAGCAGGCAGGTGAGAACCAAAAGACCTCAGAGAACATCTGCTCCACGGCATTGGTGCATCTGAAAACAAGCCACTGCATCACTGACCATTAAGTGACTTCTCACTGCCCAGGCCAGTGGTCACAAACTCCACACCATAGTGTGGTGGTACGATGGACCATGACAAATGTTCACTGTGACACTGTGAAAGGGTATCACCAACAGCCATTTGTACAATCTTCAAATATTAGTTAAGCTTAGTCCTGGGGAAAAAAAAAGTTAAAGTCAATATATATACCACAAAGAAAGTTCCCTTTCCAATAGGATTAGTTGGGTTTGTTTTCATGCCACAAGCTAAAAGGAAACACTACCACAACCCCCCAGAACACCCAAACTCAGCTTGATTTTCTGTTTCATTTGATGTCCTCTGTGCTGCTTTGGGCAAGGTATTTTATTGTAAGAAACTAGTGAGCTCATTGAACGAGCTTGGAAATAGGTTAGAGGAGGGAGGGTGATGGAACTAGGCTTGAGGGATGAAAACCTGGGGGTATCATCCCAGTGTTGGAGGGGCAGTGTGCCAGTGAGATATCAGACACCATGGAAACCCCTGGGTGTGATAGGACAGCAGCTAGAGCTTCTCCTCTTGGAAAGGTGGAGAGATCCACAGCATGACTGAAGTGTGTCTACACTAACGCACGCAGCATGGGCAGCAGACAGGAGGAGCTCGAAGCAGCTGTACAGAGGGAAGCCTACAACATAGTTGCCATCACAGACACTTGGTGGGATGACTCACACAACCAGAGTGCTGTGATGGCTGGCTATAAACTCTTCCAGATGGACAGGTGAGGAACGAGGGGTAGCAGGGTAGTCCTCTGTGTTATGGAATGTTTTGATTGTCTGGAGTTTAATGATGGTGATGACAAAGTTGAGCGGTTTTGGGTTAGAATGAGGGGGAAGGCCAACAATGTGGACATCCTGGTGGGAGTCTGCTATAGACTGCCCAACCAGGATGAAGAGGTAGATGAAATATTCTTCAGGAAGCTGGGAGTAGCATCACAATCGCTGGCCCTTGTTCTTGTGGGGGACTTCAACCTACCAGATTGGTAGGGTAGAAAACATGGCAGAGAAGGGTCAATCAAGGAGGTATGTAAAGTATGGGAGATAACGTCCTGACACAGCTCATGAGTGAGCCAACTAGTGAAGGCACCCTGCTGGACCTCTTGTTCACAAATAGAGAAGGGCTTGTGGATGAGGTTACAGTTAGAGGCTGCTTAGGGCACT
>VXBZ01004373.1:16557-54194 GCA_013399135.1 Heliornis fulica | reverse complement strand
AGGCAGGGTTAGGCTGTGGTTGGACTTGATGATCTTACAGTTCTCTTCCAACCCAAGTGATTCTATGATTCTATGACTGGGAATAAAACCAGAATAATAAAAAATAAATAATAATAAATTCTAGATAGTAACTTCCTATTGTGACAACCCGTCTGACCCATCAACCATCCAGGGGTGGGATGAGCAAAGCAGGTATAAGACAAAACTGTTGCTTTTCAGAGACACAGAAAAAGACACTTTAGCAGTGTAATACAAAATTGAGAGTCCATAGGTAATTTTCTCTCATCCATCCTCCATTCCAGGTACAGTGGAGCCATATTTCACCCTGTGATGAGCAAGGGAATAAACAAGATCCATGTTACTTATATTCCAGGAGATTCAAAGGTCAAACTGTGACATATGGGTAAAGAGCAGAATTTGCCTTATCCTGAACCTATGCAAAAATGTAAAGATATGTAAAATCAGAGGACAGTGTTGGTCTTTACCTACGTTAGATTAGACTAGCGTATAAGACTTCTTTCTTTCTTCTGTCCAGCTGAGGAAGACCCAGTGAAGGCAGGAAAAGCCAAGGACAGAAGGCTGCACAAGCCACTGATGAGCACTGTTCCTGCACCCAGGTACTCCTGTGGAATGCTTTTTCCCCATCTACAAAGCCAGCTTCAGCAATCCCTCTTCCTATCATCCCTCTATGATGGTGGCAGTATAGATATGCAACCTAACCCCACATAATGCTGCTAGCACAGGCATCGTAGAGGACAGCAAAACCATCTAGCTCTAGCTAAAGAATTATATTGGACTGAATTTTCCTAAACTGTACACCCAAACTACCCCCTTTTACCCTAGACCTGAGACAAAATTGCTTTCCAACAGCTGTATGACCTGGAAGGGTGAGCTGGTTTATGAACTGCAACTTACTTTGTCACACCTCCGGCTCTGCAATAGGATTGTCATACCAGGCACTGTCATAACAAGTAGAATTTGAAATGGGAGGTTTCTTCTAGGCCAGGTGTGTAGCTAAAAAGATGTTTGCCCTGGAGACAAATCTGAAGAGGGAAGGGGGAAGAGTCAGTAAAGCAGATCCATTTTCATGTGAATAAGCAATTTTAAAAGTAATTTATTAATTAATGCAATGAAAAATTCATTTTTAAATTTGGTTGTTTCTTATTTCAACCTCTTTTACAATTAAAATATTTAAAATAGTAATTATATGGATATTACATTTCTTACCTAAAAATATGCAGCTCATGCCAATCATCCATCTCTGTTTAACTCTTACCAGCGCTTGCCGCGCCTGACAGCCGTTTGCAGCCGAGCTGTCTTTATTTGCAGTTACACACACACTGTCATGGAATTAGCCAAGCTGCAGGAACTCCAGACTTAAATCTCAGCTATTAAAACCCCCAAGCTTTACCTGAATCCACTTATCTTCTGAATTAAAAGGCATCAACTTTTATTGGAGAGATCATAAATGTTTGATTCCATCAATACCAATTTCTGCTTAAAAACCTCTTGTCCTAACACTGACCTGATGTGACCCTGGATAGCTTGCATGCTTTCACCATGTCATGAGCAGCACTTAGCACATTACTGGCACAGGGCTCACAACAAGCGTGCTGCCAGACCCTTTATCGAACAACCCACCCAACACTGTGTCGTGTTAGCGTGTGTCCAAAAGCAGTGTGTGGTGCAGGAACTACAGAAATACTTCTTTTACTGAAATAAAAACCTGAAAAAACCTGGTGCTGGTTTCTACGAATTCAGCTTTCAAGGAAAACCTCTCGGCGGGTTCATTTCAAGAACCTGCTCGCAGCAGCAGGACACTGATCGTATCTCGGAGCGCACGTTTGCATGTAAACTCTTACCATATCACAAGCACCTCATGCTACACCAACACGGGGGCATGTGGTCAGGCATCAACCTAAATGAAAGGAGTTATGGAAGGGTGTGACTCACACTCAGTGAAATACCTCTGCCTGCATGATCACTGATGTAGGAACGCAACTATCCGCTTTGTTAAAAATACAGAAAAGGAAAAAGAAATAAATCCCACACATTTGAGGCATCAGGAAATGATTCATCTAGTAAAATATTTAATCTCCACACATCAAAGTATTGCATGCATGCATTGCAATCCTTGATTTCTCCAGTCATTTACACTCTGCTAAAACTGGCATTTAGAAAATAACTAAGCTCTGTTATCCAGCCACAGGCACTTCACTAATCATGAAAGGAGGAAGTTCATTAGGATTGAAATTATTGAGACCGGGAGACATACATGTGACAGGAAGTTTATTAAAGACCAAGAACAAAATTTCCTTCACTCAGCTGCAATGCAGATCTCCTATCTGTGGCACAAATCTCAACTCTTTTTTTTTTTTCCCCCAAAATGTCACATTTTTACGATGTGGAGATACTTTGCCTTTTAATATCCCAGTGACATCAGCAGGAATCCCACAAACACAACACAAGCATGACATGAGTTTCAAATTTGAAACACTTTATAGTTCATCCTTCAAGTGAGTCTCATATGAGGAAGAAAAGCAGCAAAAAGCATGCCATTCTTCTCCAACTTTACCTCTTCTAAAGTTGTAAATTTTATGCCATGAATAACATCTCAGCCTTTCCACTGGATGGTTTTGTATTTATTACATTATGTGTACTTGAGTAATGCAAATAAATCCCATCTCTAGCATTATTCACACTTGGATTCTTGCTCTATGACTTGGCATTTATTTTGAAGTGGATGCATTTCAGTTCCTCTACTGCTTGTTAACATCTTCATTTGGGAAAACTGTTTGCACTAGCCTTGTCCTTTGCAGAGGCAGGTCTATCTGTCACAAGCTTGCTTTGACTTCATTTAGCATGAAGGATTTAATCTTTAACTATGAAACTGACAATGCTTTAGTTCTCATGATCCAGCTTTATTATTTCTCTTCCTAATAAGACTTCTTGTCATTCGCAAGCTAACTGCTTATGATTTTTTTTCCCCCTTGGTAGCATTTTTAATAGTTCAAAACTACAGTCAGTTTATCTTTATACTCTTACTATCCCTAGAGTGGAGTATGTAGTTCAGAGTCTACCACAAGAAACCCAGTCATACTTCTTCGTGTCATTGCTTGATTACAAAAGACTTGGTTAACACTGCAATAATATATAAATTTAGGAACCTAAATAAATTGTAGGTAACAAGAAGAAAAATTGACACATTTAGTTGGCTGCTATATACTTTTTTTAATTCATAGTTGTCTCTGCTCTCTTGCTATTTGTGGATAAGACACATTTAAGGGGTCTGCTGGTGATCATATATCTAATCTTCAGCATCATATTCTCCTATACTGAAGGATAAGCACTTGTAGACCGAGCTACTTGACTTAAATCAAGTCCCTAGTTACAGGTTATCTAATGTGATGGTAGCTTGTCTACTTGCTGTTTCTCTGAATACTTTCCTGACTAGCTGCAGACGATTCCATGTCTTATGTGTTATGCTAAAGCAGAAGAGCTACCTAATTTCCCCCTCCTTCTTTCCTTCTGCAGCTGTCCTATCTGTATAAAAATGATGGGAAAATGATGACCCAGTTGCAGTATTCACATGTTGTGACCAGCAATGCTGGTAGAAAGAAAATCCAGAGTATGGAACCTATTGACAGAGGGTACAATTTGTTTT
Organism: Heliornis fulica; assembly: GCA_013399135.1. Lineage (NCBI taxonomy): Eukaryota > Metazoa > Chordata > Aves > Gruiformes > Heliornithidae > Heliornis > Heliornis fulica. The sequence goes on along the minus strand of VXBZ01004373.1, from coordinate 50,530 downwards.
GTAATACAGCCAATTTGCTGTCAGCCTTTGCATTAGGAATCTGTTTATGAATATCTGGGTATAGTTGCCTGCTCGTCAGGAACTAAAAATAATTGCTTTTAGAGAGGGAGCAGAATTTGCAAATATTTCTCTTTGACATCTGTGGTCTCTGATGCTACTCTAGCCAAACAGGGCTGTCAATCACTATTTGAAAAGATCCAGAAAATAGCAGAGTTAAAACAACTCTGGTTTGTGGTTGGTTTTTTTTCTTTCTGAAAAGTATTATCATAGATGGCTAAATAAGGTCTATGCTGGAGGACAGAGGAGGGGAAAAGGGAGCATGTGCTTGTGTTGTAATATGACTCCTTACTCATCAGATGGCACCCATCATCATCAAAACCACAGTCTTTCAGTGTGCTGGAATAAACTAATTATCCCACTGACAGCTCAGGTTTTAATCCTCATTTGTAAGCATTTGTCATGAGCCTTGGTCAGCCAATTTTTAAAGATTGCCATGAATTATATATTTCTCCCTTAAGACTGCCTAAATAAGGACAATTACAATGCCCTGGAATAGGTTTCAATAAACACATTTGTGCTTGCTGCTGCCAGACAATGTGAAAAAGACAAAGCTTTTTACAGTGCTGATTGTAAATTAGAGTTCTAATATTCAGCTCTTCTAGAGCTGAAGACTATTCAACGCCCACGCAGGCAGAGATCCTCATCATGCTACGAATCAATGGAGCCACACTGCCCCATGGAATTGACTGACTGCAGCAGAGTGCATCCAGGTTCACATCTCCCTTCTTCCAGTCTGAATGTGCATCACATACGAACAAATGGAAGCCAGACTTCACCCCCCTATCTCTAGGCACTTAACCAGGACATCAGGATGTTGCCAGGACCCTGCCTACCCCTCAGCTGTCCTCAGTAAGGAATTGGGGCATATCTGTCCCTCAAAGACCTGAGCAGGTGGTATGGAGGGCAGAACCAATAGATAAAATTAAGGCAGGTTTTAATTTTTTTTCTAAAGAGGGAAAAACAACCTTGTTGTGGAATTTATTGTGGAATATATGTATCTGATTTACATATATTCATAGAATCATAGAATGATTAGGGTTGGAAGGGACTCCCAGAGGTCATCTAGTCCAACCCCCCTGCAAAAAGCAGGGACACCCCCAACTAGATCAGGTTGCTCAGGGCCTCATCCAACCTGGCCTTGAACGTCTCCAGGGATGGGGCATCCACCACCTCCCTGGGCAACCTGTTCCAGTGCTCCACCACTCTTACAGTAAAGAACTTTTTTCTAATATCCAATCTAAATCTACCTAATATCCAATCTAAATCTACCTCCCTCTATTTTGAAACCATTACCCCTTGTCTTGTCACAACAGGCCCTACTGAACAGCCTATCTGATATTCACCAGTTATACTAACAGCTTGAGCTATATTCAGCACTGATGGAATTTTTTTCAACTTAGTTGCATTATATGGAGTTACAGCACAAAGGAAATATTGTAGGGACTTTATGTTCTAGAGCTTCAGCAATCTTTCCACACAGTGCATGCTTTCCATGTATTCTCCACACATCCTTGGACAACTGCAAGGATAAGCAAAGAGTAGACATAAGCTCAGGTAACGTACCACATAAAAGTTATGTTAGTTATTTAAGAACTACTTCCAACATATCATCAATACTCAGAAACAAAGGCTGTTCTGATTTATCTGCTAATTTTGCATAACTGTTTCAGCTATGATATGCAAATTCTTGAAGCATTCCATGTTTTTGGGGGGGTTTGACTCAATGATCTCTCAAGGTCCCTTCCAACCCCTACAACTCTGTGATTCTATAAAAGTACTTTTTTGATTGCAATGGCAATTGCTCCCAAAGTGATCTATGTGACACCAAGTACTTTCACAGAATCACAGAATGGTGGGGTTAGAAGGGACATCTGGAGGTCATCCAGTCCTACTAAAGCAGAATCATCCAGAGCAGGTTCTACACGATCACAGGTCTTGAATATCTCCAGAGAAGGAGAATCCACAACATCTCCAGGCAGCCTGTCCCAGTGCTCTCTCACCCTCAGAGCTTTTCCTCATGTTGAGGTGGAACTTCCTGTGTTCCAGTTTGTGCCCATGCCCCTTGTCCTGTTGTTGGGCATCGCTGGAAAATCTGGCCCCATCCTCTTGACATTCACCCTTCAGATACATGTAAGCATTAAAAAGATCCCCTAAGTCTCTCAGCCTTTCCTCATACGAGAGATGCTTCAGGCCTCTAATCATTATTCTCATAGCCCTCCACTGGACTCTCTCCAGCAGTTCCCTGTGTGCCTTGAACTGCTGAGCCCAGAACTGGACACAGTACTCCAGATGTGGCCTCACCAGGGCAGAGTAAAAGGGGAGGAGAAACTCCCTCAACCTGCTAGCCCCTCTCTTAATGCAGCCCAGGATACCACTGGCCTTCTTGGCCACGAGGGCACACTGCTGGCTCATGGAGAGCTTGGTGTCCACACGAACTCCCAGGTCCTTTACTGCAGTTACTTCCCAGCAGGTCAACACCTAACCCTAACTGGTCCCTGGGGCTACTCCTCCCTAGATGCAGGACTCTTCACTTGCCATTCTTGAATTTAATTTGCTTCCTTTCTGCCCAACTCTCCAGCCTGTCCAGGTCTCACTGAATGACAGATCAGCCTTCTGGTGTGTCAGCCACTCCTCCCACTTTTGTATCATCAGCAAACTTGCTGAGGGTACAACCTGTCCCATCGTCAGGTCACTGATGTGTATGTTGAACAAGATGGGACCCAGCACTGACCCCTGGGGCACACCATTGGCTTCCAACTAGACTGTGTGCAGCTTATCACAATCAAGTGAAAAAAATTTTGAATGAAAAGAATATTCTAGTATGTAAAAGCAGTAACAGACAAACACAAAAGAAGCAAATATTTTAACATTCTTTTCCATTCTAACATTTTCTCAGGTTGGAACATGTTCTTCCTATTCACCTCTTAGCTGTTGTCAAGGGTAAGTGAGCTTTTCATTCAGTATCAGGTAATATGAAGGTATTTACATGTTTTTATCCAGTCAACATTGATAATCAGACTGGTTTATGGTATTCTCTTCAGTCCTTGAATACTATTTTCTGTACTGCTTCCAATTGTTCATCTCTCTTGCAAATGTGATCATCAAAATAAACACACATTATTTTTTTCTCAAGAGGAAAAGGAGTGGGTTGTTACATCTAACGAGCAGGTTCACTTGCAGAGATAAAATCAATTCCCTGCCTGTATTCCCTGGCTATCTATCCACACACCTTTCTAAAGGTTCATGTTTAACTGTGTTAGTTTTGATTTATAAATCTGTATCATGCTTTCTCTGTTATATGACTCTTCCCATGCTCCTTCCCCATTCCCAGGTGCACTTCATGCTTCCTGCTCCCAGATTACTTGTTTTGTTAAATTTTATACTATGAGTGTAAGCTGCATAGGACTGTTGATGAACCCTGCAGGATAGAAGGCTTGAGGGAGAGTTGAGGGTTGAAGGTAATGTTCAGATTATCATTCTCTGTGACAGGCAGAGATCAGGAAGAGGTGGTAGTTGTGAGGATGCATTCGTTAGAAGAGGTGATAGAAGGCAGGGAAATACATGTTTCACTTCATTCATGCTGAATTTCATTTGTCAGATGAGTATACATTGTCAGAGAGACAAGGCAGGACTTAATGCAGACAGGCTGTATCCACACTGGTATCCACAGTGCAGACCCAGGCCCAGGTTCCATCCCTGGGACTCATCCACCAACACTGTCAAACCACTCAGAAGTCCCTGATGGCACTTTCACCTTGTCACTACCAGAAAAGCAGCCTGGGAACTAGCAAAAGTCAGAGACCACTCCTAAAGGGCAATTTAGATGAGACCATCCTGATGTGAATCAAAAGAAAATGCAATAATATAGAAGTGGCCAGACCATGATAGTTGCCCTCAAAAAGTGAGAGTGTCTAGATTTTATGTATGGATGCAACCAAGTAATCGTGTTTGGAGTAGACAGGTGTGAATACAGAGAACTTGTGAGACATCTAGCAGCTAAATGTCAACGAGGATACCCAAAGAGGACGTGCAGAAGGACCAGAGAAACTGAAGAAGAAAGGTGAGAAAATCTTCAGAGGCATTCAAACTGAGTATTTGGCATTAGAAACATTTTGGCACAGGGAGCAATTTCAATTTCTTTTTCTGACTGTACTGTTCACCTTGGTAATCTGCAAGGCACCTTTTATTGTATCTTATGGAAATCTCATCAGTAGTGATTTTATCAACTTTCAGGACATTGATGAAAAAGGTGGTATCTAATGCAGAAATAGGCACCTGCATGATGATTTTCTACTGACAGCTATTTTTGTGATCTGTCAGTTAGCCATCTCTTAATCTAGTATTACACTTTATTGTTAGTGTAACTGTGCTGTATTTTGAATAATAGTGTCAGGCAATACGAAATCATTCACCCTACAAGAGGACAAATATAGCTGCACAACTATTTTCTAAAACAATCATAATCTTGTCAAAGTATCACATCAAATTATTTGAGAAAGAGTAATTTTCAGAAAATAGTTTTGATCGATGATGTTCCTCACCCTTCACTCCTTTTTAGCTGAATCTCATGTTAGTCTTCTCACACACTTCTTCCTAGGATTTGTATCAAACTATCCAGCCCATGGTTAACACTCCAGTATTCCTTTTCCCCTTTAATGAATAGTCGTACTCTTCTAACACTTTAGGATCTTCATGAAGTTGTCACATTTTTTCCTGTATAAGTAAATATCAGACAAGGTATATGAGTAACCAATTCTTTAAGGACTCTCTGATGTAAAAAAAGGTTTTTAAAAGACTATCTCCAGATTTTATTTTTCTTTACTTATATATACACTAAGCAATTCTGTATTTTCCTTATCAATTACACTTTGATCATGTCGAAGAGCTTCACCATTAGAAATTCCAATTCTTAATGCTTCTCATCTGGGTTCCTAGCACAGTATGCAATTCTTTAACTCCTCATTTTCCTTATCACATCAGTTTAGTCTGTTCACATCTCCTCCAATTTGACTGTACGTTGTATTTGCATTCTGGTGAGGAGATTTGGTCCCTTAGCTGTGACTCACAAAGCATCCTATTTTTACAGCTCTCTCTTTCCCACTGGAAAATAGCCCGTTGCTCTGCTAAAATAAAACTGCAAATAGTTTTCTGCCTCCTCCCTGTACTTGCTCACTTTCCAAAGTCCCATCAGTTTTCTGCTGTACTTTTGGTAGATTAAAAAGCTTGATACAGTCCACTGTCAAAAGCACATGAAAAGTGTAAAGTATTAAAAAGCAAAGGAGTACCTGGAAGCAAAAGATGAGATCTATAGTGGTAAAGACCTTCAAATGTAAATATTAGGCATTTAAAAGGGGCCCTAAGGGATTTTCATTACACAATTAGATTGAATGCAGAGTATCTGAATAGCAGTATGTGGAATCTAATGGGGACAAACCAGAATTACATTGCTCTCTCATGCTTAAGAAACATGCCAGGTAAGCAGAAAACACTGGCTCCTTTTTTGCCTTTATTTTGGTTAGTAGAATTTTGACCTTGTCCTAAATGGAAAATGGAGCAGCATTATATCATGGTTTCCCTCACGGGTTCAGAGTGTTATCGCCATGACCGAGCTCATTCAGCTTCTTGCAGCTATGAGAAAATTTAAATTGTTTCTCCTATGGATAAAAAAAGGAGGTGGCTGCTGAACAGGAAGCAAGGAGATGGATCTACATGCTATGCTAATGTTGTGACTCTGCTGGGAGTTAAATGTTTATAACTGACAAAGGTCAGATAGACCATGAGTTTCGGTGATGGAAGAATAAAATTCAACATATATACTGAGAGTGTTCAAAAGATAAAGAATATTTAAAATCCATTAGATACAATTATCTTCCCGGAAAATTTCAACAGGCATAAATAGTAAGCACATAATTTTAAGAGAATTTGTTCTTTCAGTCTGTCTTAATGCTGCAAAAATTAAAAAATCCCAAACCCTGTAATTGTTGGGCGGTGCTGGTACATTCTAGACTGTGAACTGTTGGTGACCCTGAAGGCAAAGTTGTTTCATAAACTTTTGCAACTTTAAGACTTTTATCCCATATAAAAAAGCCAGAGACATCAAGGCAAGATATTTTGAAGGTGGCAAATTTGATGTTACCTGAATTGTCAAGAAACTGTGTTAAAAATGTACTCACCTTTAGAAAGTATAGCTGTCTGACCTTGACATTGCCATACCTAGACATGAATTGTTGGGATATAAAATGATCACCAGTATTTAGCAATTTAAAAGCTCATCCGTACACAGCATCTTGATCCATATATCTTGGTGGATTTCTCATCAAATTCTCTCTGCTTTCTTTTCCAAGACTTCTGAAATTAGAACAGTGTGTTGCAGTGTGTTGAATATCTTATCACAGCTGATTATTATACCTGATATTACGAGAAGCAGAAAACAGGTATTTTCTTTCCTTGGAGGGGGTGGGGGGGAAGGGTGAGTGTTTCACACTTGTGCTTAGGGCAAAGACTTATCAGACCTGGCAAACAGCGCTCAGATTTTCCTTTAATAATGCCCACACTTCCCATCTCCATTCCCTCACCCTATGTAAGGAATACCTACGATGATCTGATTTGTCATTTTGCAGAACAACAATGCCTGCAGAGGACCAGAATCACTCACAGCCACACAACTCTATTTGCAACACCAGGCAGCATGGTGAGTGCGAGCATTTGGCATGTAAACAAGACCTCTCTGTTTATACACATATTGTAAGTATTAGGTGCTGGTGAGTTGTTTCTAGCAGACGTGGAACATCCGGACACCCATATACAGTGGGAAAAAAAAGAAAAAAAAAAAAAAAGAGTTGCTGGCTTACTTGGAATGAATGTTCACCCATTTTTCTCATATACACAGGAGAATGCAAAATCTTTGGTAGCCTGGTACAGGTTGCTAAGACTATTTCAAAGCCAGAAGAATGCTCATACAATTTGGCAAGTGCAAGAGCAGCAGCCAAGAAGATGCATTCACAAAACACACCTCAGATTTCATACTGCCTAGCACAGAGACACATTTCTATACATGGTCAGAATATAAATGCTGCCTTTGAATTGTGAGGGCAACTGTGATCACCCACCTGAACTTTGGATGTGTCACCTCTGTCTTCAAAAAAGGGCAGTTGGGTGAAATCATAAATAATTCCTCAGACACTTTTAGACAGGAAATTAACCAAAACATCCAGCACTTGCACTCTCCATCTTGTTTGACCTGGCTTACTGGCCATGGTGAAAGAAACGATGTTGACTAGTCTGGAAACACACTGTTTTGAGCACTTTCTCTTAAAAAAAAAACAACAAAGAAAGAAGTCATGATTAGTACCTGAATTAAGTAAGTACAGAAAGTTTATCAATTGGCCTATTTCTGAATCCAGACAGAAAACAAAGGGCAAGAAATAAATAATGAAGAGACTTAAAGTTCTTAGAAAGTGAAAATTCTACCTACTAAATTCTGTTGGTCTATAATGCATTGTCAAAATATGTTTCTATTATAATTTAATGTCTACATCCATCTATGTAACTGTTCTATTTCAAAAATATATAAAAAGAATCAAATTGGACACTTTTTCCAATAATTTCATTTAGGTGAGCATAACTTGGTTTTGCTATGTTTTAAGTGACCCATTTTTTCTGTCAGGGTGATTGCTACCATTAAAGTTTCAGCATAATCACCTCTGTGACTTCAATGGCGCTTTGTGTTAAAAGGCAGGTAAATGCCGTCATCTTCAACACAGAAAAGGCCAACCACCTTCCAAAAAACTGTCTGCTGAGACTGTCCAGACCAATCTGTACAGTAGCTCCAACAGCAGCCAGCAAGCTCAGAATAAAAACAGGCAAGACAGCTGGAAAACAGCCAGGTGGCAGTCCTAATTTACACATAAGCAGCAGCTCTTACATTTAATAAACCTGCATAGCTTCATGGCACTGTGCCAACATACATTAGCTGAAAACCCACGCAGCCATTTTTCTCCAGCGCTCACTCTCTTTTTCCATGTCTGTTGGCTTCCAAAGAGCACACACGGTGTCCACCAGCCCAGAAGTACACCTTTTCCATAAGCCCTGCTGCCATGCTTGCTGCAGAGCAATGCCCACCACTCCTGGCTCATCTGGCTTCACCAGGCTGGAAGGACAGCTTCCATTGTGGTCCTGCAATGCTCCACTGCTCCTTAAGGGAACACCCACTTAGGAACTAATGGCTCTCATGTCAAACTCACACACACATTAGGCAAGCAAACCTTCCTCCAGACTGGCCTCCAATGTTTTATAGCTTTATGTTCAAATAAAGGTGAAGTGCTGTAGTAGAAATAGATATTACTGGTCAAGGTCATCGCAGGCTAAACAAGCCACACAAAACCACACTAATAATATAATAAAATCATATTCAGAGCTGTGATTAGGATTTTTCCTGGAGTAAGAACACAGGCTTTAACGTGATTTCTGTTTTCTTCCAGAACACTACCAGGATGCTGCTCAGATACACCTTATACCTTCATTTGTCTGTTGTTTTCTCCTATTGTTGCACTCAGAAAAAAACACAGTAAATGGAGAAAAAAAACCCAAACAATATATTTTATAAACCACTAAAAGCCCAAGCAATCAGTTTTTAAATTATTTTCTTGATATTAGCAAAAATCTCCCCGAAAGACTCAGAAGCATAACAATACAGCAGAAAGTCTTTCATATTTTGTAGAAGTACCTTTTGTGCCCACATAATTATTTAGGAGAAAGGAAAAACTGAGGTTAGAAGAACAATGACAATTTGTTCTATCTGTGGCAGGAAATACTAATGAAACAATTTGCCAGAAGGCAATTACAGTGTTGGTGCTAAGTGTTGTCTTGATAATGTGAAAGAAGAGATAAGTAAACAAGAGATACATTTTACTGATTTTTTTCTAAGCATTTTTCACATTTCTCTACCTGCCAGTGACAGTGACTTCAGTAGCTGACCAACATTCCTTTAAGCAAGCAGATGGTTAGCATTTAAAAATCTCCTCCCTTGTGGATCAGGACCAGATTCAGTGCTGACAGTGAGTTATACAGTTACACAGTGAGTTATACATCGAGTGGAAAGAATACAATGATCAACAGGATAATGGAAACAGGCAGAACATTTTCTAATTTCTTCTCTGAAAGGCTGTTCTTCAAGTAGTCACAATATTTGACACTGGAAGTTACACGATGACAATGAACTTAGATTTAACTATCGTTAAGGTGGTATGGCTCTGGGAAATGGGCCTTGGTATTGGTCTGCTCTCCTGGAAAGCCAAAAAGGTCTGTGAGGCTGTGCCATGCCTCACTAACAGAGTGGGATTGTGCCTTATGATTTACCCAGTCATTGTATTTACTCATTTATCCTACCTGTCCAGATGAGTTACTGCCACCAACAGTACGTAGTAAACCCATGTGATTGTTTAATCGGTGACATTTTACAGTGCAAGGACATGTTCCTCTAGCTCAGATGGCTAAATTTACACATTTAGGTGCTGCTTCAAGGGGTGACCAGTGTCCCAATCTCCCATTTTTANGGTGGGGGGGCAGGTACTGTTGTATAGTTCTCCAGGATCAAAATGCTCCAGTCAGCCCTCAGTCTGTCCTTTTGGAAATGTCCTTTAGGGAACAAATCAGGAGAAATACATTTATTCTAAAGTAAGTGACTACTTCTGTAATCTCTTTGGACAGTAATGATGGGTTGATATCAAAGACCTTGGGCCTGTTCCTTTCTCTAGCAGGTGCGCTGGACAGCCATGGAGATGAGATCAGACACTTTCCCTCATTCCCTCTGCAGAGCTACAAGACTGAAGGGCCCCTAACATAGTTTGTGTTCTCTACACTGGCTGCTTATTACTCTACTGAGAACAAAATGGACATTTCTTTCATCTCTTCCTTCTTTTCGCTCCTGTTTCTGTTCCTTGTGTCTTAATCTGCTCAAACTCCCAGTTTCTTGATCCTGTACCAAACCAAGCTCTGTATATGCCTGACACATCTGGCTGCTTCAATTACTTAACCTAAAGTTAAGCTCCAAGGCTGCAGCACATTTCAAATGAAACAAGGAGTTTACATAAATGCAGATCAACTCAACCTACCCACAGCCTTGGTTCTAGCAGGAGACATTTATTCCACCAATATGAGACAACTTGTGTGTCCATGTCACATCTGCTGATCTTGCCAGTATGCATAAAGTTTAAAAAGCCCATTTTGATAGATGTGCACTTGCAAGGTCAATACCATCATCTTTAATATTTCTTTAGGTTAAGACTGAAGGTGGGATGGATGAACAATACACTATTTCAGTAATTGCATTCACAGAGGGATGTTTTCAGGCACCTGATTTAGGAACTTTGCATACATACATACAGTTGAGTATAAAGTTAAGAAGCTTATTTGCAATTATTGACTTTAATATTGTTCATTTTTTAAAATATATGCAGCTGTCCATCTAGCTAGGTGATGATCATAGTCAGAAAATCACTGGGTCTTCTGGCTGTGACATGACACTTTTTACATATCAAAGTTCTGATGAATAAACAAAATGCCATAAAATTCCACATGTTTAATCAACATATGCTAATACAGCATGGAATGATAACATAACACTCATAGTGCTATGTTTGTTGTTTGCAACTGAAATACTTTTTAATGTTGTATTTGTTTACATCAATATGAAAAAAAAGATTTATGTTAAAAGACAATTAATTTTAGCATCATGTAATATCAAATTTTACAATATACCCTTTGGCTCATTCTTCTTGTACTTAGTTCAGACAAAATGGCAGCTATACTCAAAATAGGTTAAAGGATTATGAAGTAAGACCCAAAATATTTGTTCATTTCATGAGAAAAAGTGAATAAAAACTCCTGGAATGCTATAAAAACAGATCAGTTATGCAAGTAGCATTAATGAATTTTAAGAAATCCTTTTAGTCTTCCAAGAAAATACATAATTAGGCAGGGTTTATTTACCCAGCAGATAAAAATAGGTTGAAGAAACTGTTAAGGCTCTTCAGTATCTTAGACAGTCTTTCCTGTCTACTGTCGGTCTGCTTTGGAAATAGCTCTTCATGTAGTGCAGGTAAAGGCACCACTAACAGCAACGGCAAGTACAGCAGTATGGGGATCAAAAGGTAACCTGAAAGGCTTCTTTATCTGCCATAATCTCACCTAAACTCGATATGCCTTGATCTAGCAATCTATTTATACATGCAGTCTTATAGCTCTTTTTGTTGTTCACAACCTACTGCTTTCTAGAACAGGTAGATAATATGGACTGACATGGCTGTAAAGACTGAGGCACTTCTCTTGTAACTCTGTTCCAATTTCACAATAAATTCTGCAAATTCAATTTGAGCTGCACTGAGTTGCACAGGAGCTCTTAACTAAGCAGAGTGATACTCTGGGATGCCACACCTCTCTAATAAATCAATGCTTTCTCAGGGTGTGCAGTACATCCCAAAGGTCATCTTGCAACTAAGATGTTCTTTGAGTCATAAGTCCATTGATCAGTTGTGATCTGAGCTTCCCTGTCTTTTGTTTGCAGTTCGGGTTGGCTAGCACAGAGTTTGTCTTTTCACTCTGTCATACCAAACCCATTATGGTCAGGCTGTGCACTACATCTGTGGCTTCCAGAATCTTTGACATCAGAAATAGTGAATATTAACGACAATTAGCTCAGCCTTTACTACCTATGATGTAAATACCTGTTAGTTACTTCAAACTGTAAACCAAATGTTATTAAAAATAACCCAGGTCATGGACTCTACTGGACACAGCCTGCCAGGACTGGTGCACAGGGGAGATGAGCCAGGAGCTGATGGTGATCATGGCACAGGCAGCGCAGACTTGGTTTGGTTGGTTGCAGTGACAGGTCTCATCAACAGTACCAGACACTGTGAGGAAATGGGTCAGTAACATCAGGAGGCAGAGCCAGAGACAGTGCTGGAGACAGAAGAAACCACAGTGCAGGTCCAGGGTCCACCCAGTAACTTGGTCAGTAAGTCAGGAACAGGACTGGGGTGACCACAGACTGTTGTGAAACCTCACTGCTCCCAAGAAGAAAAGGCCATTTATGTCCATGTGGGCTGGTCTTGCTCCCCAGCTGATGTCTTTCAACCTACAAACTGCCCTTAGGATGCCTCTGACGCTCTTAGCACGAGTACTCATAGCCACACCTATCAGTCAATCAGTCTTCTGAATGGCCAAAAGACATGAACACTGTTTTTTAAGGCTTTTTGTACCAATAATTGTTCAGCAGTTACTCTGACATACACAGCTTTCAGATCAGTTCAGGATAAATCAGTATATTGAAATGCCAGATTGTGATGAGCACCTTTACCACCAGCAAAAATGTTAATCCCCTTTTTTTACCTGTAATGAACCTTCAGCTTAGATTCACTGTTCTTTACAGATTAACTTCCCCTGTGATTCTGAAACATCAACTGGGTGCAGAAGTATTGCAATACCAGGCCAACTGAATTTCCATTAATCCCAGCATCTAAGATTCTTGATATCTTGAACAATACAAAGATTTTTGGACCCAGGCATGATGTCTTCAAATCATGATCATCTTCCAGTCTCTGGTCAGCTTTCAGTAGCGTATTCAGGCAATCCATTAAATAACTACATTCCAAATTAAATTTGTTCTTTAATAAATTGTGCTACTGTGACCCATCAATATTATATCTGGTGACTTTACAGGGACAATAAAAGCCTATATAACAAGGTCCTTGGTGGATATCAGGAAATATCTTAACAGCTTTCACATGTTCCTAGAAGTGAAATAGGAGAGCACAGAATCACAAAATCACACAGAATCTTTAGAACCTGAGAGATGTACATCAAGGTACAAGACAGAGAATTACAATGCCTAGCATGTTGTCCATTAGTAGATGTTTCAAATGTTTAAAACAAAGATGAGAATTAAAAATAACAATACTAAGAGAGAGAAAAGATGGTAAAATAAGGAAACTCTTTTTTTCTCATTACTTCTAAATGTTTCTAAAGATAATTTATGTTTCTAGCTCACAAATTATACTTGGAGAGCTGCACTTATTTGATTCAGTAGACTGTAACTGCAAATGCAGCTGTTGAAAATGAAATTGTTTATTCTATCACTGTGCTTTCCTGGCTGTGACCAGATGGAACCAGCTGTTAACCAGTTGCTTCTCTCTGCTCATCTCCTGGCAACGTGATGATCAACATGCCCTACAAAATAGTTACAACTAACCAGAAATAGGAAACAATTTAGACATTTACCTCCAATCCAATAATATAGTGATGCGGTATTTATTTATTGAAGATTATAAATCTGTTCATAGATTGATTTTAGTATGGCTAAATTTGTATTTAAAATTCTACTGTGCTTAAAAATGATCTCAAGCACATGCTCAACTAAGCATCTGTGAAAGCAAAACACAGGCTAAAGATACACACAGCATGTCTTGGTGTATAGTCTTGTAGCAAATGCTTTTCAATATGACCAAAGTGTTCAAGGCACTGATTACATTCCCATAGGTAATGCAGCATTTGTTGCTCTCCACCATATGGCACGCAACTGAGTTTCACTAGCTCATATTTAATATGCATACTATTTAAACACTGGATTACTACAGGTTCTTACTGAGCTTTTCAATACCAGGATAGCACCTCAGAACTTTACAAAAGGTAATGAAATTATCTCTCACCTTTTCTGTAAGAATTGTTATTCCTTCTTTTGATGGAAGAATGCCAAATCAATCAAAATATCATTAATTCTGGATGTCTGATTTGTTCCATATGCACTCTTTTTATAATATATGGTGTAAGTATAGATTCCAATTGCACCTATCAGGTTTAGGGTTTTTTTGTTGAGGTTTTTTTTTTTTCAAGTCTAGTAGACCCAAAAGTTTTGTGACATATTGAAATTAAAAAACATCATTCCTTTCTAGTTTTGAATGTCTGATTAAAAGTGATTTTCCAAGCAGAAGCAGGAATGGCATAAAATTTATTTTTTGCAGGGCATTTTCTAACTTATTTGATCTTGGGTCTTTTTTTCCTAGCAATATTCTGCCTCTTTCAACTTCTGCAATCATTCTGAGCAACATTTTTCACTTTCTAATACTAATTCTGTTTCTGGAGGAGGACATGCTTTGCACTGTGTAAGCCTGGGACTCTGGAGTAAAAATAGGATGTGTTGCCATGAAGAGAGACCATGACATAAACAGACAACAGCTGAACTAGGAATGTATGGTTATTTTAAAATGTGAAGTTTCCTTGTAAATGTAATATTCCTTTAAGATGGATTTTTGGGCATAATGAGAGATCAAATCTGCAATTATCATTCAACACTGACACTGACATAGTTCCTCGCCTGGAGGAACTGCAGTTACTGCAAATGAAAGATGTGAATGCAAGCAGAATAATGGATTCTGGACCAGCTGAGGAACTCCAAAGATAATTCCATATGACCCCTTCTTCAGTTTACACTTCATGGTGAGGTAATTTGCTTCTGCAAATTAAACTTAGACATCAACCACCTAAAACATTTTCTATATTTATTCATAGTTTTACTGATTCATGAAAGAATTAGGAACAGAAGGCCTTTCGACAGAAATTACAAATATAGCTTTCAAAGGAAGAAATTCCTTTTATCTCCCGAGCCTGAACAAGTCTGATTAACAGTGAAGAAGTTGACTATTTGCAGTCCTTAATGATTTCAAACCAACCAAAAAGCATATCAAATCTCTCCTTCCTAAACTGGCTGACTTCCCCAAGCAGCTAGCCAAAATTCAGGAATGCTCATCTATGAGGAACTAAGAAAGCAGACCTGGCATTTGCTGGATTCATACCAAGATCCAGAACTGAAGATACCTTAGTGGTGGTGGAAATGGTCTACTACAAATGCACAGGAAGCAGATGCAGTTCTCAGATTTCTTTCCATCTTAACTTTGCCAACCATACAATCTTCTTGACTTATTGAGAAGAAATTGCATGATACCATCACCATGATAAGAGGCTCCTGGTCTTCTCTAGAATGACACACTCACCCATAGTGTTAGTGAACTCCTTTATTGCTAGAATCACATGATTCTTTGCTTGGTCCAGCATTTTTTACATGAAACATCAATTGAACAAATTAACTGTCAGCAACAAGTGCATGAAAAATAGTTGTAACTTTTCCACTACACATCTGACTATCTCAGTATTATCCACACACCCCAGCACTTAAAATCTGTCACTAGTTAAAGAACAGCAGACTGAAACCAAACCTCAGGAAGACAAGAGATATAATAATAAATTATATTATATTATCTCTTTTTATAATTATATATATATATTATAATAAAAAGCATTTCATTTCAGTGGAAAACGTTTCCAAAGCTTATAGCTAGGTTAGAGGGGTTTTAATGATAATATATATGACAAATTAGCCAATTAATCTGCAGCATGAATAATGCTTTCTATCATCTCAGATTGGGCAGAATAATCTTTCTTTCACAGAATCACAGAGAATCTCAGAACGTTAGGAGTTGAAAGGGACCTTGAATGATCATCTAGTCCAACCCCCTGTCAGACTATTATAAGATATCTCAGTCATTTCACTACCTGTCACAAAATCCAGACAGGTTTGTGTTTGGTTTTGGGGCTTACTTTATTTTGTTACTGTTATTTTGGTTTGGTTTTGGGTTGGTTGGTTTTGGGTCCACATTTTTTTCATGCTGATCACAAGAAGCAGAACCATGTGCACCTACATTTACTTTGCTCTGAAGCATTATGAATTTACCTGCACATCATTTTCAATTTCTGAATGTTTGGAAGCTCTGACCTAGAACTAATGATACCAAAAAAAGACATCAGCACCCAGTGCACTCCAGTGAGAGAAGAACTTGTATGTTTTTGGAAGTGAGCTCGCTTATATATATTAACATTATAAAAACTAATTTTGGAAATCTAAAACTGACTCATTATATTTAAATGTCTAGAAGCAGCAGTTGTGATATGGCAATTCTTGTTCCCCATCATTAGCTGCTTTCATTTAGACTTCACTTTCATTAACTCATTTGAAATGGCCAAGAGGTCTCCATGGCTCTCCAGACTGGTTCCTACAGAAGACTCTTCTCATTCCTAGAGAGCACAGTGTAAATTCAGAGTCTCTTTTTCAACCCAAGGCAATCTATATCCAAGGCAGTCAATTTTCTAGATTTATTAAATATTTTGGATTAAGAATGTGACTAGCAAATATGCTCTTATACAGTGAATTCACACAAGTACAACACTTCTTCCCAAAGGAAAGTCAATTCTGCTGGAACTTACATGGAAGATGGATTGAACATGGTCAAGCACCTTTAGGAAGTAATGTCTTAGTATTCTTATGCAGTACTTTTTAGAGCTGCCTTCTAAAGTAATATAAATATAAATGAAATATATATGAAAAAAATATTCCTAAACCTTATCAAAACAGGACATTTCACTGTATGTTAATTTCTCAGTGTAGAATTTCAGTTTCTAAAACCAGCCAAAAGCCATTTCAGAGACTGTAAAAACTGCATCCCAGAAAAGCACTCACCACAGGTTTATGAACTCTCACAGGTCTATGGAATTTCATGTTACTTTGTAATCTGCTTAAAATTCATGCTCTGACAACTTGTGACTGTTTGAAAAATCCCCACATTGGTTTCTCAATCTGATATTTCTGACAGAAAACTTAGAAAGTGCATCTTGCAGAACAAAATCAGCGAGGAAATAAAACCCAACCTGAAGTATATTTTAATGGGCTTAGGATATCTCAGGACTATGTTGGGACTTGAAACATATTTAAATGGCTGGTGTTAACAACAGTGATATTCGTCTACATGGCAGTTAAGCTAACTGCTTTCATCTCCATTCTACTTCTATAATCCAATGCCAAAGCACAATGTTACTTTTCTGCATCTGGCATTTGTAAACCTCATTGTTGGGATATAACTGCTGAAACAACTCTTAGTTTTCTAAAGCAAGTGCTTTTTCTAAAGATTCAGAAGCCACGTTATTAATTTCCTAATTTCTGTTTAGTATGCTCATAAAGGAACATTTCTATACGTCTGCAAATACTGATACAAGAAAAGGCTCTGAAACATGATAATGATAGCTAATAAAATATAAAAGCAAAGCTTTGCTTTCCTGTTGCTTTGCATACACAGTAATAAAACTACTTCCCCGGTAGGATATAAAGTTAACATCTCTTTCTAAATTGCTCCAGCACTTGTGCTCACAAATGGTATGGTATTAAGCCTAAAGGAACATAAACATTATTTTATGGCACAATATATCCTTAGTATAGGAATACTGTGTGCTATTCAAGAAAGAGGCACTCTAAAACACTTTCAAAGACTATGGTTCCCATGTGATTGATGAGTTAGATCACAGCAAGAGTTGTCACATACAAAAAGTCAGGGCTGATAAACCTAAGGACACATTTAATACTCAGGAGGAAGAAAGGAACACTAACAGAATGATACTGAAATGCAAAAGGCAAGAGGGAGCTGGCTTTAAATTAATAACTATTTAAACAGAGTAGATGCAAATAGGCCAACTTTTAAAATAATTTAGAGGAGTCCTATTTTTACCATATCACTAATTACTGAACTTCATGAATTAGTTCAGTACTTTTAAAAACTCCATTAGTCATATCTACTTAAGAAAAAAGTAATCATACATTAGGTCTTCAACAGAGTGAATCATATTACAGTTGTACTTCAGGGTAAGATATCACCATTATGAAGCTTATAATGCATATTAAGCTCTACAAGGTACTTGTGAAAAAGGCCAAGCACTCTAATGATGGAGGAATTTCAATCTGAATGTACCAAGAGTGCAACTCAACAAGAGTGCTGTTGCTAATTACTACAGACTTACCAAATAGCAAGAGAATAGTATTCCCTCCTGAAGTGCCTTTCTTACCCTTCCTCCATAGGGAGGGAAGAGGCAGGGTATGAATTGCATGGGATGCATAAGAATAGCAGCGCTAAAGCAGTTCTAAATTGTTTTCCAACTTTAGCTTCAAGCTATGCAATGCTGTGTAACCCACATCCTGCACGGTCATCTAGGAAACAACTGCAGTTACTATTCAGATGAATTTTACTTATTTTTCACATTTACACTCCTTTGCTTGAGAACAATCAGAATCTAAATCATGCCCCTCGACTACGATTGCTTACCTAAAATAAATCATGTTCCTTGACTATGATTGCTTACCTAAAATATACTATTCTGCCCCAAAACACACCGGCTGGCCATTGCTTTGCATGTATGTTCTTCCAATGCTGGAAGTTGCTCTTCACCAGAAAATTGCTGGATAACACAGTTAAGCCAAACTCCAAGAAAGTACTAGTTCTTTGAACTGTAGCAGTTCTTAGAAATTCCATCTGATTTCAGGATCACATTGTGGTATGTGCCTTACAGACACACTGAAGTTTAGGACAGCACTGGTAAGTCTATTACCTCAATACAGCGAACGTGAGAAGGAACTAGTAATTCGAACAAGGTTGCACAACAAAGCTCTGGCAAGATTTACAGAAGCTAGATATCCTAATATAAGGTCTTCAACATTACAGCATGAAACAGAATAAACACACACATGAATGCAAAAAAAGATAAATCCCAAAACTTTCAGACACAATAATTAAAGGAAAAAATATTCCTTTTAGAATACAAGATTAAGTGTTTTCTTTTCCAGTGACAGAACCCAGAATCCTTTTAACTAATTTGTTGAGGAAATATGCCACAGTGGAATTTCGTATGACTGATTAAACCATGTTAATACATTTTCCAGCTTTGGGTCCCCAGTCCCATTGCCCTATCTGTGACCTTTCTAACTCAGGAATTATGTTACTTGTTCGACTAACAAGCATCCATCCCTGCCACAGGATATCATGGTTGAACAGAAATTCCTTGAACTGCAAGCACAAAACAAAGGGTACATGACATTACGAAGCACACGTGTGTGGGTGTTTCCCGAACACACTAGCTTCGATGGTAGTATTGCTGCTGTACAATATCACAAGCCAAAGGGATTTTTTGGGTTGATCCCTCTCACTTTGACTAAGTAGAACCAATCCTATACACCACACAATCCTCATAAGGTGTTTCCATGAAAAAATGCCGTCTGGGGGAAAACAGCAGCCGGGAAAAACATTCACCTTTTTCCATTCCCTGCATGGAAGGCTCAGTATGTTACTTCTCACTTTTGTTTCCTCTCATGTCTGTCTCATCACTGAAAAACCACACACACATGACAAATGTAACACATACAGGTGCTGCTTGGGGAGTGTTTGCATGACTGTTACTAATGGTCTGAGCAATTCCTGTGCAAGATCTGTGTGCTGGAGGATGGTGAGCTGAACATCTGATCCTGAAACTATCAGCAATTTTCCATGCCTTTCTTCTCCAGGCTGATGACTCCAGGCTCCAATTTACAGTCTACAGGACAGAAATAGTAGCAACAGACTGGAAAATTAGTCTGCGCAGCTTCATCACAAATCCCTTTACCAGACTCAAGCCTCAGGTACCAACACAGAAAAGCATGTAAGGATCTAAGACAGCTAAACCCATGAGTGAGAGCAGGACAAAGGCATCTTTATGTAGATCCATATGTGGCAATAGTTTTTCTTAAAATATCAATATAGTCTAATTCCAGTTGAAGCCTGACCATTCTTTCTGAACTATGTATGTTTTTCCTATATTTCTCTGCTCACTATCCTGACATCTCATCCCTTTGTTATCCCTTGATCCTTGGTCCTGCCTTCCATTCATAAATCTTGGAAAACCACACCACCAGAGCTAGAAGGCTGCAACCGGCCTTTGGCATGCAACAAAACTAAGAAAATGGAGCTGTCTTACCACCATCTCTTGATCCCCCCTGGGAGCAGTTGTGTTAATTACCAAAACTTAGAGGAAATGATTCCCATTCTCACTTGTTTTAAGGCTCCTTTAAGGCCAAAGCAGTGTGAGGTGACTCAGGGTAAATAAGGCTCATTAAGTTTAATGCTGATGATGTCTGGCCAGTGTTAGTGCAAGAAGTATTGCCTGCCCTTTCACTACTCTGTCTACTGCAGCACCTTCTGTTTCCTCCTTGAGAGTATGGCAATTTTTAGCTATTTAGGGACAAAGAAGGCAACCTTAACCTGGATTAGGAAGCAAAGGGTGTGAAAGAGCTCCAACCTTTCTCATTCTTATTGCTAAAGGCAAATTATTCTGAAGGGGGGGATGGGGGGACAGGACTGGGACACACACTACTTTTTTTTCCCATCACATTTTTTTAGCATTACAGTAGACAAACTGCTCTTAAAAAAAAAAAAAAGGTAAATTTCTACTGTAAATTGTCTGTGGTAACAAGAGGGCTTTCTCATTCCAAATGTAAATGCTGGTAGTATCAACATCTGGAGGACTGTAGCCTTAGGCACCATTACAAGAAGCATGAGATTTGGACAGGATACATTCAATCTTGCTTTAATGGTATGATGTTCTGCCAAGATAAACTTCTAAGCTTTGACATATTTTATTTTGAAAAATGTTATCATCAGGTGTAAAGGAAATTCCTCTTCACTGAGGAGAGTTTTGTAGCAGTCTATCTGATGACATAATTACTATGTGACTACATATTTCATGAATATCATTCCTGACCTGAATAAACAAGAAGCAACAAACATTCTTTCTGGTGACAATCTCATACACCAGTAGATTCAAATAACAACTGAAGGAGACGACTCAGATTCTCACTAAGGTCTCTGTAAGGGAATTATTTTCCATCAGTGTGCTGAACTTTAAATCCTTTGCTCCTAATTAAAGCAAGTCAGTCACTCAAAAGCTTCTTAAACCAAGCCTCTCTGCCTTCAGCCTTACTCAAAATCTCAAGCTCTCACACTATTCCAAAGCCTTCACTTTTGCCATGCCCCACTTCCCACTTTGATTAAAAACCAGCTGCCTCCTCCTTGCTGTGACTGCTCTGGTGTTACGTGTGCCACCTTTCTCTCCAAAATTGTGTTTATGCACAAAGCATATGTGGGCTGCTGAAAACTGTTGGTTGATGCTGCCTAGGCATTTCTGTCCACCTTTATCCACTTGGTTCAGCTGCAGCTTTGATGGGGCTCCAGGAAATCCAGAATGAGTATGCACTCACCATGCACCCTGCATGGGATTCCAATGGCAGAATAAGAAGTCCATCACTGGTAAAAGCGAACATACAGTACAGCCTTAGGTGTTTACCTTGTGAGTCTTCAACCACTGAAGGTGAGGAAAAAGGAGAATGTGCAACCGAAGAATTATAAGAAACATAGAGCTCACCCAATCCCAAAATCCCCACAGGCAAAAGGAAGGACCTAGGTACTGCTAAGTTCTGTTCTGCAATGTCTAACTACTAGGCATCTTCAAATGAGAATGCACAGTGCTGAATACCGCTACTCAGGGGCAAACATCTACTTCCAAAGAGACCTGAAACCACTTTTCTTTGGATTTTGGAGCTCTCTGTCATAGACAGCTTACAGTACAGGAGAATACCTCAGCTGATTAATAGCGTGATGACTGTGGAGAAAAGATTCTTAACTAGTTTAAATCAGCAGCAATTTACTGCAGCCAACCAGCTAAAATTCACCTATGACGGTGCAAATTAAAATCATAGAGTCACATTCCCATAGCAATGTTTCATTCAGAAACACCAACAAATCCCCCTTTTTGCTTGGACTGAAGAAAAATTGGACTTTTCAGTAATAATCACACTGCACTCTCCACAATCCCATGTACTCAGCATCAGCTGCTCCTGGGACATCATTCCAAAAGCTGCTTTTCAGCAACTCAAACACAGAGCTTCCAGTTCTTGGGTCATCTTTGCCTCCATAATCCACATGCATCACAGATGTAAAAAGTCACCTCTTTTATATCTAATTCAGTTTGTACTTTCTCATTGTAGCATTAATGTAACACAACATGAGTATTTCCCAGAGAAGTATTTGTCATTATAACACAAGGCTCAATTCATTCACTAAAGGAAAACTCTGCAGAGCTCCTGGAAGTGACCAGCTTCAGATAACGAGACCATTGGATTAAATATAGGTTTAGACTGCTTTTTTTTTTAATCTTTCCCTTTATCTCCATCCAAATCCCCACTCCCTTTTGGCTGCTGTCACTACAGCACTTCAGATTCTGGCACAGAATCAGTAAAGGAGGTATTTCAGGAGATGGTAAATCAACTTACTCAACGCTCTCCCCGGTTTCCTTTCTCAGAGGTCAAATATGTTTTCAAACCAGTAAAAGAAGTGAAAGTTCTTTCAAGTCTCACTTCTCACAAGGCAGGACAAGCAGAGAGGGGGTTCCAATATTTACTGCCAATGACACACAGGTCTCAGAAGAGCCTCTTTTCTTCTCTGAGACATGGGGTATGCACAAAGGCTTACTCATTATCTTTTCATATTTTCCCCAAAATTCCAGATACAGGGCTCAGCATAACGAGACAAGGAATGTACACGTACATCACATTTCATTCTCCACCTTTATTTTTAACTCACACTCCCAAGCCAGCTTCAAGACAAAAATGCCAGCATTTCTCTGTACATGGGAACTCTCTCGATGATAATTTCATGAGAACAAGCTTGCAAAAATATCAGAGTCTTAAAATGTAGTTACTCTCTCTATATAATAATAACCCAGTTCCAAAGAGGTCAGAAAGTATATTTTGTAAATATTGAAAAACCTTGTATTCACATCACAACTAGTAAGTAAAGCACTGCAACGGCACAATTACAGACCAGGTAGAAATGCCACTGCACCTCAGGAGGTGCAGAAAGTAAACCTTGTTAAAACAGTGACACACCTTTCCATGTAATTACCCTGACTTCAGATCAAATCCAAAAGTAACACAATCAGAACAATATAACAAAACATGCATCCAAGGACCCTGACAGCTGGCCAAGCCAGACTCTTCTGTTTGTCACAAGACTGATCACCACTTCGGCACTGCACTGCTGCATGCCAAATTTACGTCTCGTTTTTTACAGCAGTTGCTGACCAACACTCAGCACTTATTTTCAGACATGATGATATCCTATGAGAAGTGGTTTCAAATGCTATTTATATGCTCCATTAACTAGTTTTGAAGGTTAACATAAATATGGGTGGAGGAAAGGGGGAAAAAATAGTATCACTATTACAAGTATTGGATTGCTTGTCCAAATTAGTCTTAAAAAAAGGACTTTATGAAAGTGGTGCTGTAGTCAAACAAAAGCAACCACAACCAATACAGAACAGCTGGAGGTAAGATTAAATTATATAATGAGCATTACTCATTATTCACCTCACCTGAAGCAGACATCTCAAGAATGTCAGATGGATAGTGGCAAGCATTCTCTGCTGACTAGAAAGGCAGCCTATAATGACTACCTCAGATGAACATGTCTGCACTGCAGCCATCCTTTGTGGTGAAAAGAATTCCTCTGTTTCATTCCAGCATTTAGCTTTCTACTTTCTACACAGTAGAGTAATTCTGTCTTCCTTGCCAAGGATTGTTCCCCCACATTAGTAGTAAAATACTAGAAAAACAAAAATATAGTAGATTTTTTACTAGCTTAATTAGCAACATTTAAGTTCGCTGAAGTTCTCAAACTCTTCACAGAGGTGTTAACCACTGTTACCTCTGTTTTACAAATGAGGAAAATTGAAAGGTAACATAAAAGTTATCATGACCTTGGATCTGGTACTGGTCAAAAGGTTAAACTAAAACTAGAATCAAAACCCCAGGGCACAATTTTCCATACTATGTGTCATCCTACCTTAGAACTATCAACTATCACCAGACCAACTCTGCTGCACACTATTCGACAAACTCAGAAGCCTGGAAGGTACGAAGATTAATGAGAAAAATGAAATATACAGTGAACAAGATGAAATATTTCTTCTCTTTTAACACCTTAACACCAGCACTATCCCTGGTGCATCCAAAAAGCACATGGAGCACGATGCCATTGCCTGGCTGGCACTGGCTCAGATAGTGCCAGAATGAAATATAGCACAGCAGTTTAAAGGTGATGGTGGGCCCAAGGGATTACCCTTGTGAAAAGGCAAAACTGCCTATCCTGAGCAGTGAGCCAGGAAAATACAGCTTGTATAGCTTTTAGAACCTGAGCTATCAGAAGTGCAGTGTGCTTTCTAGATTTATCAGCCCAGGCTGGGGACGGTCTACATGCTCTGCTGTCCTGTGTAGACAAATACTAAATTCACTGTAAGAGCAGCTAACTGAAGTAATACTGCAGATCATCCTATAAAAATGAAAATAACCTAGACAAGGATTTGATAACTTCTCTTTTTTTAATACTTCTGAAACAGATAAACAGTTCTAAATGTTTACTGTTGGATAAGTTGGAGCATAAAAACACACCTGTGTATACATACACATATACATGTACATCCAATGTATACACAGATATATGCTTCTACATAACTAGAAGACTCTTCTCCCACTGGTATGATTACCTATATTCACTTTTTTGCTACTTCTTCTAAGTACATAGAACCACTACAGCATCTTTGTTGTTGTTTTGTTTATAAAAGCATCGTTTTAGTAATATTTTTTTCCAAAGTGGGCAGAAAACCAGTCCTCAACACCACGACGAATGGGAAGGAGGATGCCTTCCAACCCTGTCTCTGTACTGCTACCCTGCCAAGAACAGTCTTTACCCATAGCCTGAAACCCTGGCACACAAATATGATTTTCTGCACTGATTAATGCTGATCTAGCTGCCTGCACCCAGAATACAAGTCAAAGGAGAGGGAATGCCAGCACAGTACTGCTGTGCTTGAGGCAGTGATCTTGCCAAAACGCTACATATTTAGCACTCTGGAACTGATGCAATGAAAACTGTTGTTAGAAGACTTGGGTAATGTCAGGATAGAAACAAAACATAGTAATTTTTTGCTATTATTTACTGCCCTTAATATAGATTTCATCTCTTTGGAAATAATGTGCATTTATGTATTCCTCTGCTCACATGGCAAGCTTCAATATTGTACAGAATGACATTTGCAGATATCAAGAACATTTCATTTCTGTTAAACATAAACTGTTCTTACCAATGGAATGATACCACTGGAAATCAAATATATGCATTACCAGTACTGAAAGCCTCTAACTAAACCTCAATAGTGCAATGGCTCATAAATACTAGATTGCTGATGAAAAAAACATTTAACATGTAAAGCCAGATCCCATGAACACACCTGTGCATTACCAAACCAGGATTATAATTCTGGGTATTTCAGTTAACAATAAAACAAGGAGAGTCTTCTCCAGTACAACAATCAAAGGAGAAATTATGGAACAGTCAAAAATCAAGGATACTGTGAGGGTGACAGAGCACTGGAACAGGCTGACCAGAGAGGTTGTGGAGTCTCCTTCTCTGGAGACATTCAAGACCAATCTGGACATGTTCCTGTGTGATTTAATCTAGGTGATCCTGCTCAGGCAGGGAGGTTGGACTAGATGATTTTTCGAGGTCCTTTCCAACTCCTCACATTCTGTGAATCTGTGAATATACTTGTATAATAGTGCAAATAACACAAAAAAAAAAAAAAAACAAAACATGGTTTTCATTTTCCTCAGTTCAAAGTGAAATAGAAACATTTTTTTAAATTCTCTTAATTAAGGGGTACAAGGGCATTGTGTATTTAACTGCTACTTTTGCCTTGACATTTCAAGGTACTCAAATCAAAAGTCATTAAAGACCATAATTTTAATAAAAGCAAAACCCAAAGAAGTGATCTTTCTCAAGCGAAAATTGTTTTGTTTTGATGCTTTGTAAAGTTATTTAACCAAAACTGCATGCAACCTTTTCTTCACTCGGTCATACCCTCTTCTAGGTGGCCACAAGACTAACATGCTGTCTTGTCTCCTGTCTTGTACTGCCTTTTTACCAACTACACCTTGGCTTGCCACATGCTGGATGTTTCTTGTTCAGGTTCTCTCTCCTTTTCTCCGTGACACTTTAGGTACTGAGGAGTGAGGCAGCAGAACTGCCTTTATAAATGCCTGTCATAAAGATTTCAAGGGAACTTGACAGGTCTAGATCTTACAGTACATGTTCAGATAGTTCAGCAACATGTGGCAACCCAAAATCTGTCAGACACACAGACAGCCAAGGTCACAATGCTGATGAGCTCTAAAACATTCAAAGCAGAACACTGCAAGCAACAGGAATCCGATATTAAGTATATATAATGAGTACAATAAACAGTGTATTATTCACTGAAGAGAAAAAAGTCAAATTCATAAACCACATTTGTTGTGGCACTTGCTTCTAAAGCTCTCCACTTCTGAAAGTCTGTAATCTGTCAAACAGTTTTACAATAATTATGTACAATGATCAGAACGAAACACCTCTTTCAGCCTCCTATCATGGCTCACTTCAAAGCAATTTTCTGACTTACAGACTGTGGTTAGTAAAAAAAGCCCTCTTGCATTTGCCTGTAAAAACATATGAATATGTTAAACATATGAATAGATTGTAGGAGTTGCCAAAACAGATGCAAACCTGGGTCTGTGGAGTCTGGTTTCTCATCTCTAACAATCATTTGTTTTACCAGGAGGCTAACACCTTCTTAAAGGCTCCGTGATTTGGCAAGGGGGATGAGTGTTTCACAGAAGCCCTTGAGAATCAGTCCCTGTGATGTTAAGGACATAGCCAGCTCACCCTGGGACACTATGAAAGGCACACAAAAGGAGTAAATGGTAAGACATCCAAAGACTGTGGTATGGGCCTTCATACATTTCTGCTTACAGTCAGCTACATCAGTAATATGTGACACACAAATAAACAAAACTTCGACATGCTGATTTACTGAAGCTGGAATGGCAATAATAAAACCATCAAAACTCCATAGAGGTCTTTAATGTGTCTGAAGATATTTTCATTACTGCAATAATTGTTAAGCATTTCCTTTGCTGTTAACAGTTTTTATGGCAGAGCTTTGAAGAATGTCCCACAGGTTATCAGCAAAGGCTCTATCTCTTGCATATAAAATAAGAACAAACTAAACAATCCAGAAAACTACTTTCAAGTTGTGGCCCAGGACTGAAGTTGGAATCACGACAGGACAGATCTGGTGCTGGTCTCATCTGGCACAGTCCCCCTGGAAGGAAGCTGTATCAATTGACACCAGCTGAGAGTATAGTTTGATGCATCCCCTTATTCACTCACTCAAGTCTGTATTTTTCTTTTTTTCCCCCTTTTATGTTCTAGTCACCAACACCATTCTGGCCAGTCACTAACAGTCCTTAAAGGCTAATCTTCCTGTTAGCTTGCATTTAAAAATGAATCTCAGATGCAGGAAATGAAAGCCTTCCTTTCAAACATAAAGCAGATTGCAATTGAAAACTAAAGAATTCACGCTTCAAACCACTCTCCAAGGATGTCTTTCTCTATTGATAACATTTGGAGATGTTTGAAAGGGAGCTAATGAAGACAGGTTTATGTGACTGGTTATAATTTTACCTTCCCAACTGCACGTTTCACATTTGTCTCAGTGAATTATCTGGTAAAATATTCCATGATAATGAATTCTTTAAAAGACTTTGCAACCACTGAAATGTTTTCAAGTAAAGTTTCAACAGTTGGTAAAGTGAGCTTGCATGAAAAAGCACAAATGCCTAACTGCTCAAAGAAAGGTAAAACATTTAAGTACATACAAACATAAGATGTTGTAATGTTTCAAACCACTTAGAATGATTGAACACATGACAAAGCAGAGGGGACAGGTAGAAGAAGAACTTGGTAAGAATCAGGGACAAACAACGTCAGTAACCCAATTTACAAGCCATGTGAACAACCCCAAAGATTCTCCAGTGTTCACTGCCTGATCTTTCTTCCTGTGGCACTAAGAACTAAACTAAACTTTTCAGAGAAATTGAGATGAACAAGTCTTCCCAATGAAGTGCATCCTGGCACTACCATGGACCACTGTGAAGAAAAAAAACTTACCTGATAAAGCTGTCAGACCTCACAGAATCACAGAACATTAGGAGTTGTAAGAAACCTCAAAAGATCATCTAGTCCAACCCCCCTGCCCAAGCAGGATCACCTAGATTAGATCACACACCAGTCCTCTTCCCACCTGCCTTTTACGTGTGGCAGGACAAGAACAGGAAGCTGTTCTTCAATGTTGTGCTCTTCTCTCTGTGCTTACAAGCTGAAAAATACAAGGGACACTCCTCTGTGCTCCACTAAATTAATTTTACGAAGAGTTTTCCCCTAGCTGTAATGGGCAGTGGAGTAGGTATTGATTGCACAGGCTCAACCCTTAATTTCAAAGAAAAACTGAAGACCTGTGATGAGATTATTTCCATACAGACACCCACCCCCACAGGAGGTCTGCCATATTTCCTGTGCAAGCAGGACCCAGTTTAAATTTGTATCATTTATATCTTCATAATTACTGGAAGATACCCGTTACCGTTTGTTTGCAGCATGGTAATACAGATTAGTGTCTCAGTGTGCTGAACATAAATTACATTCACTATCACTTTTTAAAAAAGTGATAAAGAAGCAACTGTACTGATCTACTTTTGTTAACTTTTTTTTGGGAAAAAAATATCATTCTATACAAAAAAAATCCAAGTTTTGATTAAGTACCATCGTGCCATTTTTAACTAGCCTACTCACCTGTTACAGAACAAATATTATGCCACATCTGTTTTCCTGAAATGTATGTGCATATCAAATGTGTTTGCTGTGTCACAGGTATTTATAACAGGAATATAGCACAAGAACAACCCGACTCTACTGCTGTGTCACCAGTGTTGTATGTCACTAAGCAGCAGACATTTCTGCAATGATTAAATTCAGGAAAGTTATACCTTCCTACACATAAAGGAATATTTGCAAGAATGATAAATGCTTGTAAGTGATTTTACAATAAGGATATATTTTCATGCACTATGTATACACTTACAAGGAAGTAATTACTGTAATACTGTGTAGGGGTTATAATACTGTTAAAGTGAATTTATCCACAGATTTTGTATTAATAATTTTTCTTGTGGCAGCATAAGAGGAGCAGTGAAGTATTTTTCTCTTCTTTTTTTTTTGTGTGTGTGTTTACAAAGAAAATATTTGCAAGCTGAAATTTTATAATTCAGAGTTTTAAAATTCAGGTACTTAATTTCCTTTTGGCCTAGTTTCCTACAGGAAAAAAAAAAAAAAAAAAAAAGGCATTATCTGCCTGTCATTCCCTGACATGCAATTTGAACTCACTGGGCAGTTTCAACCAAACTTTACTGAGGGGGTAAGATTATCTAGAGAAAATCTTAAAACTCTTTAAAACTGAACAAGAGAGAGAGAGAAGAGTTCCAATTAATATTGCAACCAAGAAAAGTTAATAAGCTCATTCTTAATTAGGCATAAAGAATTCTCATAAAAGAGAGCCATCAGAAACCAGGATCTCAAAATTCCTCATTTCTATTACATTTCACTTAGAGGTCTTATCTGTAGCTTTTAAAAATTCCTTTTGTTTTGTTTTGTTTTATAATACAACTGTAAGATGCCAAATGCTTAGATGTTTATCTAGCCATATATAGGGTTTGAAAAATCTGTTGCAAGTAGGATGTTTTCCTGAGCAACTGCTACCAGCTTCTGCCAAATCTAAAAAATACATTTCTAGTCCTTCTGGTTTTAGTGAAAATCTTCTAGCGCTCTCTGAGCAGACAGCAAGGAAGCTGAGGGAAAAAACCAGCACTCAAATGCCAGTCTGACCAGTTTCTGAAGAAATCAAATGTTCACAGAAAGCACAGAAGGGCACAAGCTCTTCTTCTTTTCACTAGCTACTGAAAGATGGTCTCTGAGAGAGGGATCTTTTGAGGTCCTTCCAACTCCTAACATTCTGTGATTCTGTGACTCCTTATCAGGGAGCACAGGGATGGGTCAAGGGGTATGTCTTTCAACTATCAAAGGGTAGATTTAGATTAGACATTGGGAAGAAATTCTCTATGATGATGGTTGCAAGGTCCTGGCACAGGCTGCCCAGAGAAGCTGTGGCTGCCCCCTTCCTGGCAGCGGTCAAGGGCAGGTTGGATGGGGCTTTAGGTAACCTGGGCTAGTGGAGGGTGTCCCTGCCCATGGCAGGGGGTGGGGACTAGATGAGCTTTGAGGTCCCTTCCAACCCAAACCAGTCTGTGATTCTGTGATATATCCAGGCACACTTAAAGGTGGAACATTCAGTCACAGTTAGGTGGTTAAATCCAGTATATTCTCTGTTCCCAGCAGCCAGAGTGATATCCTATTATCAGAGTACTTGTCATTAATAATATGACCTCAATTTTAACTTTAATGAAATCGAATTAGTTCTCTGATTACTAGGTCCTCTTTAAAATGCTTCTCAGTGCACAGATGAAATTGGCTAAAGGCCTCTGTGGCGACTGTAAGTGAAGTAACTCGAAGTAACTCGTGTTTCAATGTCTGTGTTTGTACAATGTCCTGGTCATGTGAAACATTATACAAGCTCTGGGCATTATGGCTGTTTGAGAGTATTTGAGAGTTTTTTATGTCACAAAAACATCTGTGAATATAACACCGATTAGGGCATTCTGTGCAGAGGTGACAACCAATGGCTTTGAGAGGCTTTCATCTTAATGGATGATGATTTTGCACACTGCAAGAACTTGTGTGAAAGCAGTTTCTACCTCAGACTGTTACAAGCAGCACACTGGGGAAATCTGCTTCGATTTCCGTATGTAACACTGGGTAAGTACCTTACCCCATCTCACCTGAATGAGTGTAAAAGTAATACAAGACTTTACCTTCAGGGAGACTGTCAAGAGAAATATTTCAGATTACACACACTCAGCAGCTGCACAGCAGGGATCAGTACAACTGTGGAGCAAGTTTACTGAGGTTATGCAGAAATAAACCTGCTGCTCTAAATCTGGCAGCTTTTGTAACTTAGCTTTAACAGCTACCTCCAAATACTTAATCCACCTGAAAATGTTACTACTGCTATCTAGTACGTAGTGTTACTGGGTCCAAACATATTCCCAGTTCTGTGAGTGTATCCTTTCTAGTCCTACACTGAGAATTTCATGTAATTTCTCCTGGCTGTGACTGAACAGGGATAAATCACTCTGATTCCATCATGCTTTGTCCAAGTGCTCTTAAGAATGCTCACCTCTCCTCCACCCCCCACCCCTCCAATTAAAGAAACCCATTATAAACCCTTTTTGCAATTTAAAATGGAGTAATTACAATATATACACATTACTTCTGACAAGGGGAGAAAATTCAGCAATGTGCTAAAGACTGGGTGCCTCTGAGGAAGACAACAGCACACATATCAAGTAATACTGTCCTGTTTCTTTTGATCTCCTTGATAGCTGCAGGCCATAAGGGTGCAAAGAGTTATGTGTGGTCAGAGAACTTTGCCGTGCACAGCATTCTTTAATGAATCAATAATGACATAAGGGAAAATGTTCAGCACCCCTGAACACCAGTACTTTACCCATGAATTGTGGCCAGGTGTGTATGCCCAAGCTCTCATCACAGTGATTTGGTCAGGCTTGTTGCTAGGCCAGAGGAAAGGAACAACCAGTGATCCTTACCACTATAAAAGTATCTCTTAGCCTTTTACACAATTTTTAATATATATTTTTTCTACTTTTCCAGACAGTGAATTCTTATAATACCTTAAAATATTTGGTACGCAACTGGCCTATATTGGGACCAAGTTCTAGCATCAGCACATCTTAATTCCCAAGTTTTTTTTTCAGTGAAACAATAATAAATTCACAGTAACTACAAGTAATTTCAGGTTTCCATTTGCCTTCAGGCTTCTTGAC
Organism: Heliornis fulica; assembly: GCA_013399135.1. Taxonomy (NCBI): domain Eukaryota; kingdom Metazoa; phylum Chordata; class Aves; order Gruiformes; family Heliornithidae; genus Heliornis; species Heliornis fulica. The sequence continues at coordinate 18,627 of VXBZ01004373.1, read as the reverse complement.
ATATGCCATTTCAGGGACAGAAGGGATCACAGGAAAAAAAAAGTAAATGTTGATAAAATAACCCAAAGTAAGTGTCAGCCAAAGCACTGCAGATTTGTGCAGTCCTTGCACAATGTTTTCTGTGCCTTTCTCAACTATGCCAGACAAAGCAAGATTTATCTGGGGTTTTAAAAGTCTTTTTACCTAGAATCAGTGCTCACAAATGACAAAGTTTCTCAGCGAACTGTTTTCCATTTCCTGTTCAGTGGTGGTTTTGGGTTCTCTTTGGTTGGTTGTTTTTTGGTTTTTTTTTTCTGTTAATGAAAGTTACTTTAAAGAGTTGTCTTGAGTGTTACCCCTTCATTAATGTTCACATGCAGGGTACTATAAAAGGTATCACAAACTGCAGTGGAACTTTCCTAGAAGTTGATAGCTTTATTTCCACACACATAAATAAGATTTAAAAAAAAAAAATTAAAAGGCAATTAAGAAAATCTAGGTGAGAATTTATAATGAATTAACAATAAAACAGATAGAAGCCTGTGCCTACTTGTATATATAAGATCATTAAAGAAAATATGGAACAAAAAGAATCCCCTTAAAGAAGCAAATCATATATAATTGTTTAAACTGAGGAAGGTCCTTGATTGATTAGTACAGATAAATTGTTCCCACATTCAGTGAGACACATACTAACTTTCCATGTCTCTTCACAAGCTGCAACCTGTTCAAGACTACTGAAATTTGAGGGGGGAAAAATCCTAGACACCCACACCTTTTTTGTCCAGCCAAAACATCCAAACAGTAGTTAATAAAGCTCAGTGCTTTCTTAAGACTTCACATGTTCAAAGTACCAAGCACACATTAGTTAATCAATGAATGCCCTTGTCTTCAATCTGAAATACATTTAGAGAAATGGGAGGCCAACTCATGAAGATCAGGCAAACCTTACCTCAGACATCTCACCACTGCCATGGTGGCTGGCTGAAACCCCAGGCAGGTTGGCCAGGCGCTCCTCTGTGTCTTGGTGCGTGGCTCTTTCCACAGCTGCCTCCAGCCAGCTGTTACCTCCCAGCCAAGTCATAACTCATAGTGGGACACCTACGAGTACCCTTCAGCACCCCTGCTTGAACCTCACTGACAATGGTACAGATCTACCTTCCAGGTGCCCTTTCTGCTCTCATCCAGAGTTGACAGAAGGGTCCTCAGCAAAACTGCATCCAGCCACCTCCAACTGAGAAGGTTGGCAGGAGCAATGTAGAGAAGCAAAGAGTCCAGCAGAACTTCACTGTCCTGCGTGGGGCCATTTCAAAGCACTATCCCCTTTAACCCAGGCAATCTGGCCTGCATGGGTATCACAGTTCTGCTGCCACCACCTTGCAGACCTGCACTGCAGCCGGGCCTGCCAAGGGCTCTCTGTCTCTGCTGTTTGCCCTGGACACCAGCCAGCTTCAGGACCACAGGGGCCTCCCCAGTTTCCAAGGGTGCCTTGGGACACTGAAATGGTGGCAGAGGTTCTTAGCCTTGGCCACTCAAGTGCGACTGAAGGTCTGGGGATCACCACACTGGATAGGAAGGAACTCCCAGCATGGCTGGTCTGAGAGGAGACTGGTTAAGGGGCACCCGATCTAACGCTGCCTGCATCGGAGCTTGAACCTCCCCTGTGAGGAGCCTCCAGCTCCATCGACGCCAACCTCACTCTTTTCCCGCCATGCCTCCCGCTGCTCTCGTTTTTGAAGACCCCGCGCTCGCCCCCACCTCTGCCGAGGCGGGTCGGGGAGGCTGCGCCCCTCCTGCAGCGCCCCGGCGGCCCCGCCGCCGCACACAAAGCGGCCGCCCGCCGCCACCGGCCTTCCTGCGAGCGACGCCCAAGTCCCCGCCTTAACCTGCAGCCTATGAGCGAGGAGGCACCGCCCCGAGCGGCGGCCAGATCGCGATCGGGATCGCACCCGCTGCCGCGCACCGCTGAGGAGAGGGCCGCGCTCCCGTCCCGTCGCGTCCCGTCCCGTCCCGCGGCCGGCCCCGCCGCGTCCCCCCGCGCCCGCGGGGAAAGGAGAGAGAGCGGTGGGTGCCCCGCCGCTGGAGATAATG
>VXBZ01004373.1:0-13164 GCA_013399135.1 Heliornis fulica | reverse complement strand
GGGGGTGTGGGGGCTGGCCGGCAGAGTTGGCTGACCGTCGCCCTGGGTTCGGGATTCCTGGGGCACGACCGTGTGTGGCCTCAGGCGTGACTTGGGAAGGCTGGGGTAGGCTAGAAACCCCTCGCAGCCGCGCAGGGTTTGCACTGACAACCTGCAAAGCTCAGAAACGTCTCCTGTCCGTGCCTCCAGAGAAGTCCACTCGGGCTGAAACCTTGTTTCGCGTGTGCACATGAGATGGTCCGTACGACCATCGCCATAAACTTGGTGAACCGTCCCGAGCTTCAAAGCCTGCTGTCCCTTTAATGTCTGGTTTGACAGCTTTGGGTGAGGAAGCACTTCCAACAGCTGTCTTCTTGGCAGAGCACCAAGCGCCGGCTTAAAGGGTCCCCGGCTGGAGCAGCTTCACCTTCTGCCTCAGAACAGACCCAGCGATTGTTTCGTTTTCCGGCTGCTTTCCTACTGAGCAAGGGCTGTGTTGTGGCACTGTGCGTGTCTTTTGTGTATCACAGCTCTAGGGTTCCATTCAAAATACATACATTCTGTCTGAAAACCCTTTCCTGCCGCTGCGATTATGTGGGTGGTAGCCCCGCTTTGATGGGTAATTAAGAGTGTTTGGGGTTTGTTTTTTTTTTTTTTAAGTCATTAAACTTAATTAAACTTTCAGAAATCGCTGTTCTTCAGTCATTTTATGTATATTAGATACTTTTCCAGATCTGTATCTGACTTCAGATGGTGGGCACACCCTGCCTGGTTTTGCCATCAGTTACTTCATTGCTGCTTTTACTATGCATATTTTGTCAATAAATGCATCTGGGTTGATACTTCAAAGTATTTTTTGGGGGAATAACGTCTTATTTTTCATTTTCTGTTACTAAAAGATGATGAAGATGAGGAAGAAGAGGATGAAGAAGAAGAAATAGATGTCGTGACAGTGGAGAAAAGACGCTCCTCTTCCAGCAAGGCTGTTACCACCCTTACAATTACAGTGCGTCCTAAAAATGCCACTTTTCCATCAGTCAGGACACAGCAGAATGAACTGATTTTAAAGCGTTGCGCACCAATTCATCAGCAGCATAATTATGCTGCACCTTCTCCATACATGGAGAGTGAAGATGCTCCACCACAGAAAAAGTTAAAAACCGAGGTGCCCCGTCCAGTAAAACCCACGATCCAACCAAAGTCCAAGAGTTCAAGTCCTCGAAACTCTGATTCAGAGGATAGTGAACGTCGACGCAACCACAATATCCTGGAGCGTCAACGTCGTAATGATCTACGGTCAAGTTTCCTCACATTAAGGGACCATGTTCCAGAACTGGTTAAAAATGAGAAAGCTGCAAAAGTTGTGATCTTGAAAAAAGCCACTGAATATGTTCATTCCCTTCAGGCAGAGGAGCAGAAGTTATTGCTAGAAAAGGAAAAATTGCAAGCTAGACAACAACAGTTGCTAAAGAAAATAGAATACAAGCGGACTTGCTAAACATTGGTTTGGTTTGGTTTGTTTTGGCTGACCAGGACAGTCATTGCCACTTTGCACATTTTTGATTCTTTAAAAAAAAATTGTGTTTTTTGACGTTAAGAATGTTGGTTTTACTTTCAATCCAGTTCCTGAAGTAATCGACAAACTATATTATCCGGGTACGGAGCAAATGGATGTTCTTGCAAGGAGTTTATTGCAAGACTACCAAACAACAATGGACTGCCTTTGTTTTTCTTAAGAACTGTAGATGGTGGGGATTTTTTTTTTTTAATGGGATTGTTGTGAGCATTTGGAGCTGCTGATGACATCTAGTTGAGTTCATTCCTAAGTTTTATGGTGCTTATGTTCTAAGAGATGTTACTTTAGGGGTTGGCATTTGTACCCCTGTGGGAATTTTCTGTAAATACCATCTACACACTTGCCTTTTGTACATGTCTTGGGTTATGAGAGGTGGCTTTTGCTACCAGTATTAGACTGGAAGTTCATACCTAAGTACTGTAATACCTCAATGTTTGAGGAGCATGTTTTTGTATACAAATATATTGTTAATCTCTGTTATGTACTGTACTAATTCTTACATTGCCTGTATACTTTAGTATGATGCTGATACATAACTAAATTTGATACTTATATTTTCGTATGAAAATGAGTTGTGAAAGTTTTGAGTAGATATTACTTTATCACTTTTTTGAACTAAGAAACTTTTGTAAAGAAATTTACTATATATGCCTTTTTCCTAGCCTGTTTCTTCCAGTTAATGTATTTGTTAATGTTTGGTGCATAGAACTGGGTAACTGCAAAGTTCTGTGTTTAATTTCTTCCAACAATGTACATTTAGTGCTGCGTGTTCTAGCACTTTGAAATACCTCATGTTTATGAAAATAAATAGCAATTACATGACGTGCCATTTACTTTTTTTCCTTTTAAATTCTTTTAAGTAAAATTTTTAACTTCACAATAATGTTCATGAAATACAAAAACTAGGGAACCAGCCTTAGTATATAGGCAACTAGAGAAGTAAATGATGGCAGTTCAGTTTGCTACAACACAGGAAATTAAATACTTGTAGTAAAAAAAATCTTATTTGACAGCTGTTCTCAGTTGCATTACAAAAGGTTTATCCCTAAAGTAGTCCATCAGTGCATAGGAGAATTCATGCCTAGCTGAAGATCCTGTTTCTTACTAACTTTGCCACATAAAATGAAAAATCCAAACGAAGATCCGAGGTACAAGAGCTATGAAGTGTGTGTCAAATGGCATGTAGTCTGAACAATGAAACTTGGCGGGTGGTTGTCTCAAGGGGTGTGATGGCATTTGGTGTGACCAGGAACAAGATGTGTGAAATACCTTTGGTCATTTTGGTATGCTTCTTGAGACCAAGTAGTTGTTTTAGTTTCCAGTCTGCAGGAGTTTCTGACATTGTCTTTCCACATACTGAACCTGAAAATTAAGGTACGGATTAACAGCCAAGTGGCCAAGAAGTTTAAGGATCAACTTGCATGGAGCTACTCTGGGATATCTGTCCCTGCTTGTCCCATGAAGGAAGTAAGTTGTTTGTGATAGACGTACAGAACGTCTCTACCATGAAGTAATAGAGTAAAAACAGTTTGGGGACATATATCTGTGTTCTACAGTAGTTTGTGTGTACCCATAACCTGTGCATTCTTGGGCCCCAGCCACCTTCTGTACCAGGAGCATCTTCCAGTGCAGTAAATCAGATCCTCAACAGGCACAAACTGGTGCAGCACTGCTTAGTTAGGCCCGCTCAAGGTTACACTGCTTGAAGAATTGGCCTGAATAGATTTAGTATCTTCTAAATTCAGACCTGAAGACCACAATCATTCCATAGAGTCCTTGTTCTCATTTCCTTCATGGGGACTAGATCATACATATTGCTCTTTCCCCATATAGTGAAAAAAACCTCGAGTAGATAAAGCATAAACAGAGGAATTGGTGTGGACAATCATAGGGTGCATTTTACTTTACCAGCTACAACAAATACATTTTCAAAACACATTTTATTTGCAATTTTTGTTGAATTGCCCTTGTTCTCTTTCCAAACAAGGTACAAGTCACAACTCTTCCTGAAGCAAGAAGCTTGTAAAACATCTATTGTTTTGTCTTTCTAATCTGCACCTGCTTGAGTTTTGCAAGGGCTTCTTAATATGAGTTTACAGTTATACTTAGTGTAATAACTTGAAATATTACAGCTATATACTTTTTCCCCTCCCCCATCCTTTTTCTTCCCTCCCTCAAATTCTAGCTCAGGGTGGCACGCAGCCAAGTTTTCAGTGTCTTCAGGGATGGAGATGCCACAGCCTCTCCAGACAACACATTTCTAACTACCACAACTGACAATTTTTCCTTCTATCTGTTTGGGATTTTCCTTGTTGCAAGCCCTGTCCATTGCCTCCTGTCTTTTTGTGTTTAACCTGTCAGAAGACTCTGGCTCCACCTTCCCTGTAACCTCCGATTAGGTAGTTGAAGACCGTAATTACTCCTTTTATCTTCTCCAGACAACCCAGTTCTCACTTGTATTGTTGTGGCATCCAAGCATTGACAAAGGTGTCAAATACTTACATTTGTTTGGATATTCGGCACAAATCCCATTTGAAAGTCCCTTTTTCAGTGTGGAAGTCTTGACCTGATCGCTTTGAATTCAGAGATAAAGGTCCAATTGATGTCAGTGGAGATAGAGCCTGGCCCCTTAGGGTTCACAAATGCCGTATACTGTACGGTGCTGCGATGTGCAGTGCCTTCAGTGCTTTGAGGCTGCCTTTTTTTTTTTTTTTCTTTTTTTCCTTCTGTTAAATAAGTTAAGAGTTAATAGGTTTGTTTTCCTGTTGTTGCTGCAGGGAGCAAGCTGTCAAGGACAAATGTTTTTGTAAACAACAGTCTCAGTTGTAGGATGTTATTAAGTTACAGTTGTTAAATAGATGCTAGCGGTTTTTCGATTCTTTTGTATTTACACAAGATATGTATATATATATATATATAAAGGTGTAGAAAAGATAGCTTTTGAAAAGAAGAGGTAAGCGATTCACTTAGTATTTTCTGAAAAATCCGTACCCTGAAGAATACATAGAGCAAGACACAGGGACAGCAACAACAGAAACAGACGGTCTTCCTGCCTGTGTATCTACAGTGAAGAGTCCTTAAGGACTTCACTGAATAATGAATTGAGACACTATTCCTTTTTTTAATATACAAAACCTACCTTTGCATAATAAAGACAAGCATATCTGTCTGGGGAATCTCTTAGAAAATGGGGTGAGTACCTCGTAGCTACTTATTAAAAGTGGGTATTGCTGATTCCTGAAGGTAAATCTGAATTAGATTGGTTGCAATCTTATCAGCTCTGCTATAAATGCTCCCAAGTTCTTTTTCATACAAGACAAAATCTGCTAATGGAATCAGATGGTTTCCTCCCAAATCTCATATCCCAGAGGATGATCTTCCACTTTTCTGTTTGTTTTCTTAAAAATACCATGAAGAACACAAGGGACCAAAATGAACGGATCCCTCCATAAACTAGTATAAGTAAAACTCCAGCGGGAGAGCTTAATAAGGTGAAATGTGTTAATGATGTCATTACCACTAGGTCACCAGTTGCCATGAGTGTGAAGAAAAGTGCATTTCTCAAACCTCAAGCTGCTGTTACAGCAACTTATCACCAGGTCTTGGCAGGACTGCTTGAGATTTCATGATGTGTGTAATATGTAGAGGGCTCATTTGCTCCTGTATGTGTACTGATAAAACAAGCTAGAATTAAATTACTTTACAAGGATCCCATTCTTAAGCCTGAATTTCCTGCTTTGTGGCTGGTTTGAATCATTTAATTTTATTTAAAGTATTAAGTTCAAGATCTGAATTTAATGACTTTTTAATGCACTATATTATCACACTCTTGGCAAATGTTTTGTGATTTATATCTGGGTTCCTTTCTTTGTGTCTATTTCCCCTTTCCTTATCCACATTCTCTTTTTGCCCTTTTGTGTAAGCTATGTGGGGTGTCTCCTCTCAGGAGCCCAAAGCCATCAAACTTAAAGGATTTGAGGTGTCAACAACAAACCCTTTAAAGTAACCAGGGATTTCAGTCGAAACTGGAAATACACAGCACTTCCCTAAATCTTGGAGGAAAATAATGGTGCAAAACTTGGAAGAGAAGCTGACTATAGGGCCAGCAAAGCGGGTTTTGCCCCAGCACTTCTGGCTCGTACTGCAGCACCGAGAAGCACAGCCACAGCGATTGCCTGAATCCAGAGCTGTTGGTCTGTGCCCAGACAAGCTTTCACTCCTGCTGGGATACCTCTTCCAGCCCGCACCATACAGTGGTTTTTGCAGCCTGTCTGTTTGAGCAGGCCCTGAAAGGAGGCTCAGGCACAGGAGAGAAGTAGATGTCATCTACCTTGACTTCAGCAAGGCTTTTGATACGGTCTCCCACCACATCCTGATAACAAAGCTGAGAAAGTGTGGGATAGATGAGTGGACGGTGAGGTGGGTTGAGAACTGGCTGACAAGCCAGATTATGATCAGTGGAGCAGAGTCTGGTTGGAGACCTGTGACCAGCAGTGTTCCCCAGGGGTCGGTGTTGGGTCCGGTCTTGTTTAATATCATCATCGACGACCTTGATGAGGGAATAGTGTCCACCCTCAGCAAGTACCCGATGACCCAAAGCTGGGAGGAGTGGCGGGCACACAGGNGAGCGTAGCCAGCAGGTTGAAAGACAGGATCCTCCCCTTCTACTCTGCCTTGGTCAGGCCTCCCCTGGAGTCCTGTGTCCAGTTCTGGGCTCCCCAGTACAAAACAGACAGGGATCTCCTGGAGAGAGTCCAGTGGAGGCCACAAAGGTGATGAAGGGCCTGGAGCATCTGCCCTGTGAGGAAAGGCTGAGTGAGCTGGGGCTGTTCAGTCTGGAGAAGACTGAGCGGGGATCTCATCAATCTTTGTAAATATCTGAAGTGTGGGAGACAATGGGAAAGGGCCTACCTCTTTTCAGTGGCCTGTGGGGACAGGACAAGGAGCAATGATCACAAGTTTGACCACAGGAGGTTCTGCACTGATGTGAGGAAGAACTTCATGGTGAGGGTGATGGAGCACTGGAACACGCTGCCTGGGGGAGTTGTGGAGTCTCCTTCTCTGACCGTCCATTCAAGACCTGTGTGACCTGCTCTAGGGAACCTGCTTTGGCAGGGGGGTTGGACTTGACAGTCTCTTGAGGTCCCTTCCAACCCCTACAATTCTGTGATTCTGTGAAAGTGGGCATTTTGCTACCAGGTTGCATGGGGTGATAATTTCCCTTGCCTGTTGGTCTGGGATTCCCCTCTGGCTCTGTGCCCCTTCTGGCCAGGTCCTTCTTTCATCAAGGTTAGATACGTATTTGAGGAACAGTTGACCTAGAGACGATAAAATGAATTCTTGATCTCTGATCTGTGAGGGTTCCTTGTATGTACAGTGTATGTATAGACTGACACACATGCTGATTCCATATGTGGTGATTCACGAACCCTGTTAAATAAAACCAAGTGTGTATTTTTAAAGAGGAAGTAACAAGACTGTCCACTTGGTGCTTTGAAGAAAAAAGCAAACAAACAAAGGTATTTTGGTTTTCTATATTTATGAATATAGTATGACACACATAAGTGATGCAGAAATGGAAAAAATACGTACCCACAAAGTAAGTACTATTAATGGCAACTATTTTTTAACTCCATGTTGAAATGGATGGATCTTTGGACTTATCAGAGTTAATAAGACTTATAACTGAATGATGACCTTTTTGTTGCTGATTGCTGAAAGGTTGAGTTACACTGCATATGTATAGTCACTGTTAGACTCCATATATACTATTACAGCTGCTGTATCTGTGGGATATGTAATTTGCCATGATCCAGTTCTTCATCTGACATTGTTTAGGTAAGCAGAGACATTTGAGTTGCTGAGCTTGATCCATAGTTGATCTTATTTACCAGATAAAATGTAAAGCAATGATTTGGAGAAAACAGCAGGTTAATAGATTTGTTTCTTAGAATAAAACAGTAGGTGACTATGAAATATATAGTTAAATTAATTGACATAGTAAATTTAGTTTCAATTAAAATAGTTCAATGGCACTTACCTCCATTTTGCTTCCTAACACCATAAAAAACAAGTACATAGTGTTTTAGTGTTCTAAGATTTCTCCTTCTCATAGGAGTGTATGTAACAAAACAGAATATTATTAGGATCAGTATTTTTAGTATCTTTGTACAAATAGCTTTTTTCCTATGCAATACATTGGGCATAGCTTCATTTCTTCAGTATGACACTGATTTAATAATAACTTAATTGTAACTAATGTTATAATTAATTGAATTTTAATATGCAACTCATTATGTAGGAAATGAGGGAACTATCCAATATCAGAGTTCAATGGTGGCTGGTAGCTGTGAAAGTTCATAAAACATTTCATAAACCACTTTGATTCTCTTTTTTTTTTTTGTTAATTGCTAGGATCATTCTTAAAACATCCTCGAAATATTGTTATGAATTTACTTTTTAGTCTAAAAGTTATCTGTCTTCTAAAAGTGTTATAGAGTGTGTGTGTGTGTGTGTGTGTGTGTGTGTGTGTGTGTGTGTGTGTGTGTGTGAAATAAACATTGATTCATTATCACAGTATGATGAATGTAACCTCAGGGAAGGAAAAAACCCAGAAAGAAACCCACCAAAACCAAAATGTGCAAATAAGAAAGACTTCATTATTTTCCCCACAAATGTAAACTAACTAATCATACGAACAAAGGGGTGAAACCAGACCTAATATCCAGTGGTGATGCTTGAGTGTGTTCTTGCTGGTGTTGCACAGCAGGAGTTAAACTGGATGTTTTATTGAGTCATGGACTCATAGAATAGTTTGTGTTGGAAGGGACCTTTACAGTTCATCTATTCCACCCCCCCTGAAATAAGCAGAGCCATCTTCAACTACAACAGATTGCTCAGAGCACCGTGGCCTTGAATGTTTCCAGGGATGGGACATCTGCAACCTCGCTGGGCAACCTGTGTCTGACTACTTTCATTACTGGAAAAAAAAAAATCTTCCTAATACCTAGTCTAAATCTACCTTCTTTTAATTTAGAACTATTAGTCCTTGTCCTGTCAAAACAGGCCCTGCTACAGAGTTTGTCCCTGTCTTTCTTATAAGCTCCCTTAAAGTATTGAAAGGCTGCAATAAGGTCTTCCCTGGAGCTTTCTCTTCTCCAGACTGAACAAGCCCAACTCTCTCAGTCTGTCTTCAAAGGAGAGGTGCTCCAGTCCTCTAATCACCTTTGTGCCCCTCCCCTGGACTCACTTCAGCAGGCTCTCCTGTGCTGAGGACCACAGAGCTGAATGCAGTACTTCAGGTAGGGTCTTATTAGAGTGGAGTAGAAGGGGAGAATCGTATTCCTCAACCTGGTAGACAGGCTTCACAGAATCACAGAATTATAGAACTGCAGGGGTTGGAAGGGACCTTGAGAGATCATTGAGTCCAACCCCCCTGCCAAAGCAGGTTCCCTAAAGGAGGTTGCACAGGTAGACATCCAGATGGGTCTTGAACATCTCCAGATAAGGAGACTCCACAAACCCGTTGGGCAGCCTGTTCCAGTGCTCCATCACCCTCACCATGGAGTTATTTCTTTTAGCAGAAGTTCTGCTTCTTCTGATGCAGCCCAGGACACAATTGTCTTTCTGGGATGTAAGCACATATTGCTGTGACATATTCATCTTTTCATACACTGGTACACTCAAGTCCTCCTCGGGGCTGCTCTCAATCCTTTCATCCCCCAGCCTGTTGATACTGGGGGTTTCCTTGACCCATGTGCAGGACCTTGCACTTGGCCTTATTGAACTTCATGTGGTCACATGCACCCACTTCTCAAGCCTGTTCAGGTCCCTCTGGAGGGCATCCTGTACCTCAGACATCAACTGCATTACTTTTCTTGGTGTCATTTCCAAAATCGCTATCTTAGAAAGCAGCAAGTTCCATTTCTTCTGTATTTTTTGTCTTTCTGCCCATCAGCTATTTCCAGCTGTAATGTATAGAGACTCATAAGGAGTAAATGTTTTAGGTGAAATCAGAGCATGTCTACAGGATTTGGCCACAGCAGTGAGATGGGAGTTCTCTGTCTTGGTTCAAAAATATCATGAAGCTTTGGCTTCCACTAAGTAAGTCTCTCAGCATTTCATTATATTCAGAACTTCAGGAGTATCTTCATGTTTCATTACTTCACAGATGTGATCAGTGAAAAGTCATGAGTACAAAGTTGCCTCACACCAAATGGTTTGGATAAATGCTTGTCCTGTGAAACAAAAAGTTTAGGCACCTCTACAGCATCTGTGAATTTGGTCCTAAAGAGGTAGAAAATGCTTAGATTCCTATGTCAGGTGCTAAAATCAGAATGGCGATACTTAACAGCTCTTCCTGAAAGTGGCAACGCTCTTTTCTTTCTTAAAGAGATGTTTAAAGGCTCATGTTTGATATCCCTCCACCTGATGAAACTGGAAGCATGTTTGGTTGATCTCTTTAGAACTGCATGTAATCACAAGTAAGAGTTAGAAAATTCTAACCAAATAAACCAAAATCTAACGGGGATGCAAACATACTTGGTTTTATCTAGAAACCTGGTCATCAAAAATATACCGTAAGCTGCGTTTCTGAGGGCTTTTTTGTTTCTAATATTTTCCTACAGACATTAGTTTTGGTTAGGATTCCTACACATGATTCCTGAGTCACAGCCTCAATAATTCTGATTAGAAATATTTCTCTAAAAGTTCTACTGCAGGCAAAACAAGCCTGGGTAAACCACACTGTGCTTCTGCTCCAATGTGCTATTTCTTGTGTGAGTGGAATAAGACTGTAAGTGTACAAGATAACACTGGATGTTATCATAGTGTTACAAACCCATGTTTTTATGAACACTCCTTTCAAACATATATTTATGTTGCTAATGAAGCTAACTAATGATGAAATGTTGTTACAATTTTAAAATTATTTTATGCTGATATGAATTATTACTTATTGTCTTCTTTTCCCCAGCTAAGTAGCCATGCAGGAGGCAGGGGGGGATGGATTGAAGCTAGAGGAAGGAAGGTTTAGGTTAGATATCAGGGGGAAGTTCTGTATGGAAAGAATGGTGAGGTGCTGGAACAGGCTGCCCAGAGAGGTGGTGGATGCCCCAAGCCTGGAGGTGTTGAAGGCCAGGTTGGATGGGGCCCTGGGCAACCTTGTCTAGATGCAGGCCTGGAGGTTTTTGGCCCTGCCTGTGGCAGGGGTGTTGGAACTCAACAATAAACCAGACCAGTCTGTGATTCTGTAATGGACCTACTGAAACATGTCCAAAGGGCCACAAAAATGATCAAAGGGCTGGAGAACCTCTCATATGAGGATAGACTGAGAGAGTTGGGCTGTTCAGCCTGCAGAAGAGAAGGCTCTGGGGGAACCTTATAGCAGCATTCCAAGAACTAAAAAGTACCTATAAGAAAGCCGGGGAAGAACTGTTCACAAGGACAAGTAGTAAGAGGAGGAGGGGTAATAATTTTAAACTAGAAAAGGTGAGATTTAGGTTGGATATTAGGAAAAAAAATCTTCAGTATGAGAGTGGCAGAACACTGGAACAGGTTGCCCAGAGAGGTGGTGGAGACCCCATCCCTGGAGATATTCAAGGTCAGGCTTGATGGGGCTCTGAGCAACCTGATCTGGTGAAGATGTTCCTGCTTACTGCAGGAGGGTTAGACTGGATGATCTTCAAAGGTCCCTTCCAACCAAACACATTCTGTGATTCTATGATGCTATGATTCTATGATTTTATGATTCTGTGATCTGATCAGATACTAACTATTTTTAGGCAATAAATAAGTACTTCTGATGCACAATTAATTTAATCCTTAAATAAATCCTGAAAATAACACTCACCCTAGTACTCATTTTTCTGTGTTGATTATAGGGAATCCTTGGGTGACCAGATACATACAACAACACTGCAGATGTGGGGGTTCAAGAGATATAAATTTGGATGTCTGTTGATATCTACCTGAATATATACCTATCTATCTAGGTGCTATTATAGTCAGTGGAGTCTGGAGAGTAATTCAGTGTGTGTGTTTGTTTTAGGTTTAACTGAATTAGTTCTCTGGGTTCAGTTCACTCTATTGATTAGCTCTATTAGCTATAAAACAAACTCCAGGTTTATAGAGAACAAGTAAACCCCTATGCTTTAATTCCTAATTTCAGTGCCTCAAATTACAAGTAGAGTCCTGATACTTGTTTCTCCCAATCATTTTATTTCATTTATATATCTTAAAGGTTTTTCTTGAACTAGTCAAACAATCTTAAACCCAGTTCTGTCTAGCTCATCTTTTCTGCAGGGTTCATATACTTTTTGCTTTGGTCATCTAGATTTTGTCATCTTTGCATTCCTTTCATTGCATGTCCTGCTTATCATCAATGTATAGCAATTTTCAGCATTGCCAGAAACTTGCTTGCATTACTAATAACATTTCCTAAAACATCTCTTATGTTGCCATATTGCACAGTGGGCAGGACTTTATTTTCTCTTTCTCACACCTACACAAAGCTCATTAACGGGGCATGTTGATACATTTCAGATGTTGATATACTTACAACATTTTAAATTAAATTAAATCATAGCACATATCACATTCTTTTCAATGTAAAAAAAACCCCACAAACAAACCCAACACAAGCAAGAAAAACAGTAAGTAGATAAACAGGCCTCCTGATCAAGAGGAGGAAGCTGAAGAACCCTTCTACAGGCAGCTGAGCGTAGCCTCGCAATCACAGGCCCTGGTTCTTATGGGGGATTTTAACTACCCAGATATTTGCTGGAATGCCACTTGCAATCCAAGAGGTTCCTCCAGTGCATCGATGACAAATTCCTGATGCAAATAGTGAATGAACCCACTAGGAGAAGAGCGCTGCTGGATCTTGTTCTCGCTGACAAGGAGGGTCTGGTTGAAGCGGTGAAAAATTGAAGGTAGACTTGGCTGCAGCAACCATGAGATGGTGGAGTTCAGGATCTTATGCAGTAGGAAGAGAAGGGCTCAAGTAGGACCACAAGCCTGCACTTCAACAGGGATGACTTTGGCCCAAGAGGCCAAAATCCCATGGGACAGGGTACTGGAAGGGAAAGGGGCCCGAGATAGTTGGTCTGTATTCAAGGACCTCTTCTTCAAGCTCAAGATCAGAACATACCAGTGGGAAAGAAATCAAGAAGGGGAGACAGGAGACCTGTTTGGATAAACACAGGACTGCCGGGCAAACTCAAGCAGAAGAAGAGAGTCTACAGGTCATGGAAGGAGGGGATGGCTACTTGGAAGGAATAAAGAATATTGTCAAAGAATGTAGGGTGACAACTAAGAAAGCTATGTCCTCTAATGGAACTGAACCTTGTAAGGGAGGTTAAGGATAATATAAAGGGTTTCTTCAAATACACCGCAGACAAAAATATTGCCAGAGGCAATGTAGGGTCACTGATGAATGAGGTGGGTGTCCTGGTCATTGAGGACAGTAAGAAGGCAGAGTTACTGAATGCCTTCTTTGCCTCTGTCTATACTGCTGGAGACTGTTTGCAGGAGCCCCAGATGGCTGAAGCCCCGAAGAAAGTCAGGGTAAACGAGGAGTCTGCCTTTATTGATGAGGACTGGGTCAGGGA